>PVLC010039909.1:0-14071 GCA_004027655.1 Graphiurus murinus
CTGGGAATTGAACTCAGGGGCATTCTACTTCCAAGCTATACCCCCAGCCCTATTTTTTTATTCTTTATTTTGAAACCGGGTCTCACTAAGTTGCGGAGGGCCTCACTAGGTAGCTGAGGCTGGCCGCGAACCCGGATCCTCCGGTCTCAGCCTCCCAAATGCTGGGATTACAAGTGTGCGTCACCACGCCCAGCCTCCCTTTTCTTATCTGTAAATTGGTGTCATCAGCAGAGCTGAGCCTGGGATGTCTATGGGACAGGGATACCATTCTCTGAGTTTCTGTGGACTAGGGACATAATATACCCTGGAGAGGAGAGCATTTTCCCAAGATAAGCCCTAGGGCAGTCCCACACTGAGTCTTTTTTTTTTTTTTTTTGGTACTGGGCATTGAACGCAGGGGCATTCTACTTCTGAGCTACACCCTCAGCCCTATTTTATTCTTTATTTTGAAACAGGGTCTCACTAAGTTGCAGAGAGCCTCACTAAGTAGCTGAGGCTGGCCATGAACCTGCAATCTTCCTGTCTCAGCCTTCCAGATACTGGGATTATAAGTATGTGCCACCATGCCCGGCTTATACTGAGTCCTTTTGTGAACTGGGCCTGGATTCCAGAGGTCCTAATGCCATGTCCCTGGGTCCTTGGGCTCTGGCAGGACTGCCCATATGAAAGGGCCTGCACACAAGCTGTCCCAATACCATGGGTACTTGTCCTTTTCTTCACAGTGCTGGTGCCTTCTCTTCCTTGTGGCCTTAGCTCACTCATCACTCCTAAGAGAGGCTTTCTTTGACTTCTTATCTTGTCAAGCCTCTTCTTATAATCTGATTCGTTTCCTTCTTGGCATTTAGCATATTTTGCTAGTTATTGTATTTTTTTGTGTGTGTGAGTAAGTGGGTTTTGTCTTTTTCTTTTAAGACATGACATAAACTTGCAGAGGACAGAGATCATGTCTGTCTTATTTGCTGTCATACATGGTGCCTGTGCAACAGACAAGTATTTGGGCATTCCTTCTTGAGCACATCACAGGAGAAGATAGGAAAAACCAAGCAATCACTGGGCTAAGACTAGCTTAGGTCTTCTGCAGACCTGTCAGAGAAGAGACCTTTCAACAAGCTTCCAGCTAGAAATGTGTGTGGTGGGGTGGCTTGATTGGAGAAAGGGAGGGCATGTGCCAGACTAGAGAGTGAGTCTGGTGGGGAACACTGCCTTGTCTTTGCATTTGTGGCTAAGTCCCAACTTACCACATCATCTTTTTGCCTGTCTAGACTTTGTTTATTTGGTCACTTGTGATGCATTTATTTCGCATGTGTTTAGTGGGCCCCTACCGTAGTTTAGCATTGTGCCGGGCACCAGGAATACTCTAGTGAGCAACTGTTCATGGTCCCTGCCTTTGTTGTGCTTAAGAGACTAACAGGAACAATAGACTTTAGATGAATAATTGTAGCAATGATTATTACCAAGGCTGGGGATGGAGCTCAGTGGCAGAACTCTTGCCTAGCATGCATGAAGCCCTGGGTTCAATCCCCAGGACTGGGGGGAAAAATTAAGTAGCAGCGGAGAAGTTGGTGTGTCATGAGAGTGTAGTGGAGGAGCTGCCCAGCTGGAGTCAGGAGAGGCTTCCCGAGGAAATGATGATTGAGCTGAAGACCAGTCTGAAGGGGGTACTGGTAGAGGACCATGACCCTGCTGCACTGTCTTTCCCAGGGCACGCTGGCCGTGCTGGCCCTGCAGCTGGCAAGGCAGATCCACTTCCAGGCGTCTCTGCCAGCAGGACCTCGGCAAGCAGAGCACTGCTGTTGGCGTCGTCCCCTGGACCGCTTCCTCGCATCTCTCTGGTGGCACCCACACTCCTGTGAGTTCTCAGTCCCCGGGCAGGAGGGCTGGGCTGTGAGTTTCTCTGGGCCAGGAAGCATCTTTGGACACACCTCAGGAAAAGAGCCATCAGCAGCTCCTTGCCTTTCCTATCTGAAGTCAGAGGAAGGGGAATGTGGGAAAGTTGTAGCCACCCAGGGTGTGGGCCGCATCTGCCCCTCAGTGTTCCTCCCTCCATGCCCTCCCATCACCTGGCACAGAGGGAGCCTCACAGGTCCAGGCTACATTAGATCCTGGGTGTGGCTTCCTACCCAACCTTCAAACAGTTAGGTCATCCTTTGGGCAGTCATTCAGCTGCTCATCAGTAAATGAATCTACCTTTCTTTCTTCCTGTATTTATTTATTTTTTGGTACTGGGGATTGAACACAGGAGCATTCTACCTTCAAACCTCATCCCTAGCCATATTTTATTTTTTATTTTGAAACAGGGTCTCAGTAGGTTGGTGAAGTCTTACTACTTGCTGAGGCTGTCCTTGAACCTGCAACCCTGTCTCAGCCTGCCAAGTACTAGGATTACAAGTGTGTGCCACCATGTCCAGCCTTGAATCTTTATTGAGTATGTGTTATGTGCTGTGATACAGAGTCCATGTAGCCTAATGGTTGAGGCTCTGGAGTCAGATGGTGAGGGTTCCGGTCCAGTTCTGCTGCATACTAGTTTTGTGTCCTTGAACAAATCACTTTCAACTTCACTGTGCCTCCGTTTTTTCATCTATAAAATGGAGCAATAATAATAAAACCCACTGCAGAGATTTCTTGGGAAGACTAAGTGAGTTAATAGATGTCAAGGACTTAGAACAATGCCTAGCACATAGCGCTTGGTAATTATTAGTTTAAGTATTAGTTTTTGAGCTGGGCATGGTGGCACACACTTATAATCCCAGTGCTTGGGAGGCTGAGACAGGAAGATTGCAGGTTCGAAGACAGCCTCACAAATAGTAAGACTCTTAGCAACCTAGCAAAACTCTGTTGCAAAATAAAAATAAAATAGGGCTGGAGGTGTAGCTCAGAGGTAGAACGCCTGTAGGTTCAATCCCTAGTACCACAATAAATAAGTAAATAAATGAATATGTTTTTATCTTTATTATAATTATAATCATCACCAGTATTACCATTAAACTAGTGCTAGCTAGGTTCTAGGGCTACAACAGTGAATAAGGTAGATGCCTACCTGATGCCAGACTAATTGAAACAGAGGAGCGATTTATACTGAAGGCAGGACAGCAGTGTATATATGAGTCCTGGAGACCTCTGTGGAGGGTGGCCAGCAAAGGAAATGGAGGAGGAAGAGTGGGGAGGGGGAGTTGCAGGACTTTCACAGTTCTTTCTCTGACCTCAAAACCTCAGGGAGGACTCAGTCAAGCCCCCAGTCTGAATCAGTCCCCTCCTCACCCGACCACTCTTGCTGGCTCTTTCCAGTGCTGCAGAGTCATGTCCTCCCTGGCCCTGATGGCCCAGCTCCCAGGCACATTGGCCTCAGGGAACCCAGGCTGAGCCCGGAACATCTCTCAGCTCAGCCCAGGAGCTTCACTGTGCACAGCTCCTTGAAAGTGGCTGGTGTTCAGACACCCCCTGAGGAAGGTAAGTCCTCACCTCCCGGAGTCGGAGTCGGCAGAAAGCAGATGGGGGCTGAAGATAGGAGCTAGGCATTCCTAGATAAAGGACTTGTCATTCCTGTGAGGCCCCATGCTTTCTGGACTGATTGAGTTATTTTAGATCCTGGGGGGCGGGGGAGGGTGCTGGATAGAGAGGCTGGGCAGCCTGGGAGAGGAGGGGGACAGGAGAAGCAGCACTCTTCTCCCTCATCCTGGCTGGGTGTGGCCTTTCCTTGCAGATCTCAGTGATTTTGGCTTCCTGCATGGCAGCAGTAGCTTCAAGCCCAAGGCCAAGCCAGCCCAGCCTCAGCCCCCTGGTGAAAAGAAGGTATGATCCAAATTTGGCCACCTGGGTCCCCTAACATCCCCTGGGCCAGGTGGCAATCCCAGCGCACCATACCTTCATCTGTCTGTGTATTTCTTCCCTAGGAACAAGAGAAGTCTAAACCTCTCCCCCTCGAGGAGGCTGTGACTTCCATTCAGCAGCTCTTCCAGCTCAGTGTTTCCATTGCTTTCAACTTCCTGGGTAACTGAGGGCCTTGCGGCAGGAGGATGGGAAACATGGAAAGGGAATGGGTGGGTGGAATTCAGTCAGGCTAAGGAGTGGTTTAAACAAGAAATTTTATTTTCTCCTGGGTAGGTAGACCAATCTGGCATGTTTGTGGCTTGGTAATGTCAGGGACCCATTCTTATTCACACGTGTTCTGCCATTTTTTTTTTTTTTTTTTTGTGGTACTGGGGATTGAACCCAGGGGCATTCTATCTCATCTATACTTCCAGCCCTATTTTATTTTGAAATGGTCTCACTAAGTTGTGGAGGGTCTTGTTAGGTTTCTGAGGCTGGCCACAAACCTACGATCCTACTGTCTCAGCCTCTCAAGTACTAGGATTATAGGTATGTATGCATCACCACACTCAGCTGTGTTCTGCCATTCCTAAAACTGGCTCTCATCTTGAGGTCCAGTTTAGTATTCCAGCTGCTGCCCTCCTATCCATATTCTAGGCAGCTAGAAGGGAGAAGGTGGGGAAGCTAAAGGACTACTCCTTGCCTTTAAGGACGTGACCGAGAAGTTGCACTTCTAGGGAGTTGGATGAGCTGGAATGTAGACTTAGGGCCACACCTATCACAGAGGAGGTGGAGAAATGTAGTCTGTACCTAAATCACTGTGTGCTTACCTGAAAATTCTGTTACTATGTAAGTAGGAGAACATAAACCTGATAGGCCCTAGCATTCTCTGCCGCATTAGGAAAGGCAGACTCCTGCGGTTTGGAGCAGGTCCTCGTGTGCATGAATGGGAACCTCTTATCAATCTCTGGAAACTCCACATGCCCCGTCATCATTTGTCCTGGCTCTGTGGTAACTGGGCTCAGGTTGCAGCCTTCTGTGTGGAGACCCAAGTTCCCAGCAGCATCTCTTGGGGTCTATTGGGCAGGTGGGTAGAGGCTGGGATTTGTTCAGAACAAACCAATTGAGCACTCACTTTTTCTAGGCCCTGTTTTCGGTTCTGGGATACAGTGATTCACAAGACAAAGTCCCTGTTCTCATGGTGCTCACATATGATTCGAAGGAGAGAAAAACAGTAAATTGGCAAATACAGAAAAAAGAAAATTTCAGATAATGGTAAATGTTACAAAGAAAATCAAACAAGGGAATGTGTTGGTGACTTGGGCAGTGAACATTTGGAAGTCTTCGCTGGAAGGAAGGCCCTTGAACTAAGACCTGACTGGCAAAAGCAAGCCAATTTTAGAGCCAGGGGCAATGCCTGTAATCCCAGTATTTGGGAGGCTGAAACAGGAGGATTACAGGTTCGAGGACACCTCAGCAAGTAGTGAGACTCTCATCAACCTAGCAAGACCTTGTTTCAAAAATAAAAACAAGTCGGGTATGCTGGCGCACACTTGTAATCCCAGTACTTGGGAAGCTGAGACAGGAGGATCTGGGTTTGCGGCCAGCCTCAGCTACTCAGTAAGGCTCTCTGTAACTTAGTGAGACCCTGTTTCAAAATAAAGAATAAAAAATAGGGCTGGGGGTGTAGCTTGGAGGTAGAATGCCCCTGGGTTCCATGCCTAGTATCGCAAAACAAATAAACAAACAAACAAACAAAATAGGGCTAGGGGTGCAGCTTGGAGGTAAATGCCCCTGCTTTCAATCCCCAAGGACCAGGGGAAAAAAAGAAAGTGGAAAGAAAGAAAACTAGTAGAAAAGTCAGAGATGGCAAGTCCTGTGAGCCAGGGTAAAAATGTGTGCATTTTCTAACGAGGCAGGAAGCCATTAGAGCATTTTAAGCTGGAGCAGGAAGAGAGTCACATAATCGGATTTACTTTTCCAAAGGTCTCTGGCTGTTGTGTAGACCAACATGGATGGTAGGGAGGCCAGAGGAGGAACTGGAGCCCAGGTAGGAGCTGTCACTATAGCTGAGCTTGATAGTGGCTTGGTGGAGATTACAGGGAAAGGTGAGGAGAAGAGAGGTGAGCTCAGGTTACCAATGGAGCCAGTGTGGGCAACCAGGACCTGGTGTAATCCTTTGCCCTCTGCGTGTCCGCAAGGACAGGGCTCTATGAGTCCTGGACAGTGAGTCGTCAGGCAGGCAGCAGGGAGGCAACTAATTCACTGCCAGCTGAATGGAACCTGGTTTCTCCCTCATTAGCTTTTTGAGATCTTGATGGGCAGTTTCTTCTCAGAATTTTCTTGCTCATTCTTTCATTCATATATTCATTTATTCATCAAGTAAGCACTGTGGCAGAATACAAAGGCAGCATAAGCTATAATCATATTTTGCATTTGTATAGAGCTTTCATCCTATGCAAAGTTATTTCTCTTACATTCTTTTTTCTGCTCTGCCTCTAGGATTTTACAGTCTAATTGAGGAGACAGGACTTGTACTCTTGAAACAGTTTAGTTCATAGAAAAAAAATTGGTATTTTAGGAAAGTGCCAAAAAAACGTGCAAAGCCTGAGTGTGGTCTGAAGGTTCTAGAGCAGAACATGATGGGAGGCCTGCTGGGGGAATGGGAAGAGGGGACCCAGGCAGGAGCCAGGTGGACAAAGCTGAGAACTAGCTGCACTGGCTCCTTGCCTGTTTATTTGTTTGGGCAGTGGAAAGAGCCTGGGCTTCAGAGTTGGACGCAACTACATGCAGGTCTTGGCTGTCTTATATTACTGCTACCAGTTTGCTCATTAAGACAAGATTAAAAAGTGGGGCATATGTGGCATATACTGTAATACCAGTGCTTGGGAGGCTGAGACAGAAGGATCGCAGGTGTGAGGCCAGCCTCAGCAACTTAGAAAGGCCCTTAGCAATTTAGTGAGACCCTGTTTCTAAATAAAAAATAAAATAGAGCTGGGTCTAGCTCAGAGATAGAATGCCCCTGGGTCCAATCCCCAGTAAAATAAATAAATAAATACAGGATTAACAGCATCAGGTAGGGTTCATTGGTTATAAGCAACCTAAACCCACACTGGCTAACATATGCACATTGGTTATAAACCCACACTGGCTAACATATGCACAAAAGGAGTAAATGGGATCTATTCACCTGCCAGGCCTCAGAAAGAACAAGATTCAGGACAGCTCCAGAGACCCAGGGGGTTGCACCTGATAGACAGTATCTCCACACTTCTGCTGTCAGAATAAACTTATAAGAGCTATTTCCCCTCCTTGTCCTAGCCTGATCAAGATTCAGATTCCTGAGAGAGAATTTCATTGGTTAGGAAGAGCACAGGAATGTTGATTGACGGAGGTGTAGTCCCCAAAGGGCAATCAGAGTGCTTTTACCATGAGAAAGAGAGAAGGTTTATAGGAGGGCAGAGCCCACAGTTGTCTGTGGTAAACCAGTGAGATATTTGGAGGGTGGAAATATATGCCAGTGTCTAACAGAGAAGAAAAGAGTGCGTCTGAGACGAGATGCGGAGTCCGTGTGTGTCTGGCTGACGTGGGACATGCACAGAGAAAGCTGTGTTTGTGCCCTGTGCTTTCTTACAGGGACAGAGAACATGAGGAATGGGGACTACACGGCAGCCTTTTCTTACTTCCAAAAAGCTGCAGACCGTGGCTACAGCAAAGCACAGTACAACATGGGCTTGTGTCACGAGCATGGCAGAGGCACCCCCAGGAACCTCAGTAAGGTACTGTCCCCCCTCTCCTGCCCCTAGGCCCATCCCAGAGTGACCTCCACAAATGAGCAATGGGCAGGGATGTGGGAAAGTCTGGCTTCTCTGGGCTTCAACTTGTTGCAGCCCACCTGTACAGGAAAAATGAAAAGCTAGGCATGGTGGTACATATTCATAATCCTAGCTACTCGGGAGGCTGAGGCAGGAGAATCACAAAGTTCAAGGACAAGCCAGGTGTGGTGGCACATGTTTGTAATCCCTGTAATCCCAGCATTCGGGAGGCTGAGACCGGAGGATCCGGGTTCTCAGCCAGCCTCAGCTACCTAGTGAGGCACTCCGCAACTTAGTGAGACTCGGTTTAAAAATAAAGAATAAAAAAATAGGGCTGGGGGTATAGCTCGGAGGTAGAACGCCCCTGAGTTCAATCCCCAGTACCGCAAAAAAAAAAAAAATAAAAATAAAAATAAAAACAAAGTTCAAGGACAGCTTGGGAAACTTAGTGATACCCTGTGTTAAAATTTTAAAAAAGGGCTGGGGATATAGGTCAGTAGTAGAATATGCTGGGTTATTATCTCCAGTAATGCAAAAACAAAACAAAACCACCACGAATAAAACACTCCTCTTAACTTGTAGGAATTTAGACTCAAAACTCAGGGAAGGTGGTGATCTTGCCTTTCTTCTCTGTAACTGTACCTTCAGACCCTGAAATAGCACCTTAATAAGTAGATACATTTTTTAAATGTAGGATATGAGCCGGGCGTGGTGGCGCACGCTTGTAATCCCAGCATTCGGGAGGCTGAAACCGAAGGATCCGGGTTCGCGGCCAGCCTCAGCTACTTAGTGAGGCACTCCGCAACTTAGTGAGACCCAGTTTCAAAATAAAGAATAAAAAAATAGGGCTGGGGGTGTAGCTCGGAGGTAGAATGCCCCTGAGTTCAATCCCCAGTACCGCAAAAAAAAAAAAAATGTAGGATATGTTCACAAAGATGTTATATATAAGAATGTATTTCTTTAAGTTGTAGATGAAGGAGAATCAGCTTAAAGCTCCTTCAGCAGAGAACTGGTTAATTACACCTATGCAGCCCTTAACAATAATGTGTTAGATCTATATTTATTGGCAGGGAAAGACATTCATGGTGTATTGTTAAGTAAAAGAAATAGGTTATAGAGCCAGGCGTGGTGGCGTACACTTGTAATTCCAGCATTTGGGAGCTGAGACCAGAGGATCTGCGTTTGAGGCCAGCCTCAGCTACCTAGTGAGGCATTCTGCAACTTAGTGAGACCCTGTTTCAAAATAAAGAATAAGCTGGGCGTGGTGGTGCATGCTTGTAATCCCAGCATTTGGGAGGCTGAGACCAGAGGATCCGGGTTCGAGGCCATCCTCAGCTACCTAATGAGGCACTCCGCAACTTAGTGAGACCCTGTTTCAAAATAAAGAATAAAAAATAGGGCTGGGGGTAAGCTCAGAGGTAGAATGCCCCTGAGTTCAATCCCCAGTACTGCAGCAAAAAAAAAAAAAAAAAAAGAAATAGGTTATAAAATAGAATAGTATGATCCAATTCTCTTTCTTTCTTTATGTGTGTATATATAACACACATCTACACATCTATGGGAGGAAAATTGCAAGCCTATACACTAAAATTTTAATAATGATCTTTGGAAAACTGGATTTCTTGAGATTTTATGTTTCTATTTTTAATTTTGGCTTATCTGTATTTCCTGTCTAATCTATAATGATTATGTATTATTTAATTTAAATGATTTTCTAAAAAATTTCACTCAAAGAAAAAGGTGCTTATAGAGTTACCAGCAGACTGGGTGATTCTCCTTTTGCCCTAGGCGATCTTTTATTACCAACTGGCCGCCAGCCAGGGCCACAGCCTGGCTCAGTACCGCTATGCCAGGTGCCTACTGCAAGACCTAGCCTTCTTGGGGGACCCTGAGCGGCAGAGGGCAGTGTCCATGCTGAAGCAGGCTGCAGACTCGGGCTTGAGAGAGGTGAGTGGCATTGGCGGGATCTGTCCTGGGTGCCTGGGGCATGTGGAGCCTGAAAGCAACCAAGGTGCTGTTTTCTTTCCTCCTTGGTACAGGCCCAAGCTTTCCTCGGAGTGCTTTTCACCAAAGAGCCACACCTGGATGAGCAGAGAGCAGTGAAATATCTTTGTCTTGCAGCCAACAATGGGGTATGAGATCGCTGGTATCCAGGCTTGTTGGGGATCAGGTCTGATCAGAGGAGGGATTGGGAATTGGCACTGAGTTATGCAGTTGGGATATGCTTGCTAGGAGCCTTGGGCTGGCTTCAGGCCTCAGATTTGGCTGACTTACTGTGTGACCCTTGGGTGGGTTCAGTGATGTGCTGGAGGCAAAAATCAGCTGTGGTAGGAGCATTTGCTCACAGACATTGATGAATGCTGCAAAGCAGGCTTCCTCCCCACCAAGCTGGTTAAACATTTACTAGCACACTGCTGGGTCAGTTACTTCTGGATTCAAACCTCTTTCTCATCATTAAAACTAATGCCTGCCAGGCATGGTGGCGCATGCCTGTAATGCCAGTACTTGGGAGACTGAGACAGGAAGATCGCAAGTTTGAGGACAACCTCAGCAAGTAGTGAGACTCTCATCAACCTAGTCAGACCCTGTTTCCAAATAAGAAATAAAATCGGGCTAGGGGTATAGCTTGAAGGTATAATGCCTCTGGGTTCCATCCCCAGTACCACAATAAATAAATAAATAAAACTGATGCCTGCCTTACCTGTCAACTACTACACAAGGTTGTTGGAAGAATCAAAAATCTAACTGAGGGTATGAGGCACTTCGGAAGCTGTTCCTGTGACTGGCAAATGTTGGTAGCCTGGGGAGTCAAAAATGATGGCCATGTCGGGCATTTTTCGGGGAAAAGGTTGGTTGAATTCCTTGAGCGTGTCAGACCAGTGTACTTTTTCAGTTGCACTTTGAAGATCCAGGAGTCCTGGCTTAGGGCAGGCAGTGTGCCTGTACTGTAATTCACCCACCTAGGAAACAACTGCTTTTCTTTCAGCACAGTGCAGCACACTCATACCTTTATTGAACTTGGACATCAGACTCCTTATTCTTGTCTACTCTTTGTTGCCCAAAACATCTCTAGTAGCTGTTAGAAAGGGACTGATGTCATCAACCAGTACCTGGCACTGGCTCTGCTTTTCTTTTAAAGGTCCCCAGATCCTTTTTCAGGCTGAGTGGGCCTGCATTCCCTACACTGGGCACACGTGGGGACACCCTGGCCTCTAGGGTCAGACCAGCAGGAAAAGTACACACAGGATGTCTGTCACCCATTGTGGAGCACTGTGTTAGGACCCAGCCCCACATTCTTCCACCTGTAGGGACCTGAGTCTCCCTGGGTATATGAGCAGTGTTGCAGGGGTGGCTTTTTAGCTTTACCTCTACCCACTGTGTTCTAGCCTGACCCATAGCCCAGAGTCTAGTGTGCTATTGCAGAGACTTTGACCTGAATGTCACAGAAGCAGGGGCGGAATGTGTAGTAGGAACTCGACTGTGGAGGGTAGAAGAGAAATGGGGCCATAGCCAGGTGTGGTGGTGCATGCCTGTAATCACAGCACTTTGGAAGCTGAGTCTGAAGGATCTCAGGTTTGAGGCCAACTTCAGCAATTTAGCAAGGCCCTCAGCAACTTAGCAACAACCTGTTATGAAAGAAAAAATAAAAAGGAGCTGGGGGTGTAGCTTGAAGGTAAATTTCTCCTGGGTCAATCCCTAGTACTAAATAAATAAATAGAGAGAGAGAAAGAAAGGAGAGAGAGAGAGAGAGAAAGAAAGAGAATAGGACTATGGATGGGAGTGCACAGAAGGTCTTGCACAGAAGTTGGAGATTGGATATGATGGAAATATTTTAGGAGAGAGGAGAGATTAATGATTCAGGCATCTAATAATACCACTAATCACCTAATAAGGTAGTGCTATTACTATAACCCCAGTTTTATTTTATCTTATTTTTTATGGTACTGGAGCTTGAACCCAGGGGCATTCTACCTCTAAGCTACATCCCCAGCCCTATTTTTAAATTTCGAAATGGTGTCTCACTAAGTTTCTGAGGCTGGCCACAAACCTGCAACCCTCCTGTCTCAGCCTCCCAAGTACTGGGATTTATAGGTGTGCGCCACCATGCCCCACACCTACCTGCACCTTATAAATGAGGAACCTGAGGCATGGAGATGTAGAGTGATGTGTCTGAGGTTACCTAGCTAGTAAGTGCTAGAGCCAAGATTGGCACCAGGCAGACTGGTTCTGCAGGCGGGGCTGCCAACCTGTTCTTCCTCTTAGAGGAGCACCATCCTCAGAGAGGAGAGAGGACCCAGAGCTATGGGCAAAGGGCTTGGCCTTAAAGGAGGAGAAACATGCTGTGGCATTTCTGCCTCACAGCCCTCTCAGGTTCGGAAGGGCCCTCGGGAAACCAACTCTCTCCTCCCAGGCCTCCTTTCAGGAGAATACAAGAGACTTCCAGCTTTCCCGTACCAGGCTGTATATTTCCTGTAGCCTTCTTTTAGCTAGCCTCAGTGAGAGGCTTCTACACCAGTCTGGCTGGAATCTCCTAGGTGGAAGGATACATCTCCTCTGGGCTGGGCAAGCTCTGGGCCTCTGCCATTTCATAGTTGAGATCTCTTGGAATGGGGTGGGTCTAGGCTGGGCCTTGACCCTGCACAAATGAAGTTCCAGCATGCCTGACTCTACTTCCGTCCTGGCAGAGCACTTTAGTCCTTCAGTCCTACATGTATACATCTGTATGTCTGTCTGTTTTCTCCTTAGGACTCGCAGAGCAGGTACCACTTGGGAATTTGCTATGAGAAGGGCCTTGGTGTGCAGAGGAGCCTGGGAGAGGCTGTGAGATGTTACCAGCAGTCGGCAGCTCTGGGAAATAAGCCTGCCCAGGAGAGGCTGCAAGCCCTCTTTCCCATGGAGGCAACAGGTATGAATGCAAGTGAAAGCCAGGTGGCTCCTCTCCTGAGCTCAGTACTGGGACAGACAAGAGGGATGTAGTAGCCCCTGGTTTTCTCATCTCTAGCCCCAATGACAGTTAGGAGTGCAGCTTTTGGGGTCAATCAAAACCTGAGTTTTAACTCCTGCTATCACTGAACTGGGCTTCCATGTTTTTGAGCCTTAGTTTCTTTTTTTTGAGGTACTGGGGATTGAACTCAGGGGCATTCTACCTCCGAGCTATACCCCCAGCCCTATTTTTTATTCTTTATTTTGAAACAGGGTCTCACTAAGTTGCAGAGTGCCTCACTAGGTAGCTGAGGCTGGCCGAGAACCCGGATCCTCCGGTCTCAGCCTCCCGAATGCTGGGATTACAAGCGTGCGCCACCACGCCCGGCGAGCCTTAGTTTCTTTACTTCTGAAAATCAGGGTAACAGTACCTAACTCATTAACACGTGAGGAATAACCGAGATGCCTGACACACAGTGGGTATTGAACAAATGGCGCTGTTCTGATGGCTTCTTAGGAGAGACAGTGCCCTGAGGCTGTTGGAGTGGCCTTCTTGAGCTCTCAGAACGCTGCTCACTCATGAGTCACTAGGGCTGAGCTGGGCCAACAATGCCAGGGGGAACCAAGTTCTTTAAAAAGTCCTTGCTTAAGCCGGGTGTGGTGGGGTACGCTTGTAATCCCAGTACTTGGGAGGCTGAGACCAGAGGATCTGGGTTTGCGGCCAGTCTCAGCTTCTTAGTGAGGCTCTCCACAGTTTAGTGAGATGCTGTTTCAAAAATAAAGAATTAAGCCGAGTGTGGTGGCACATGCTTGTAATCCCAGCATTTGGGAGGCTGAGACCAGAGGATCCGGGTTCGTGGCCAGCCTCAGCTATGTAGTGAGGCACTCCATAACTTAGTGAGACCCTGTTTCAAAATAAAGAATAAAAAATAGGGCTGGGGGTGTAGCTCGAAGTAGAATGCCCCTGAGTTCCATCCCCAGTACTGCAAATAAATAAATAAATTAAATTAAATTAAATTAAATAAAGAATTAGAGCCAGGCGTGGTGGCACATGCTTGTAATCCCAGTACTTGGGAGGCTGAAACAGGAGGATCTCAGGTTCGAGGCCAGCCTCAGCTACTTAGTGAGGCCCTCTGCAACTTAGTGAGACCCTGTTTCAAAATGAAGAATAAAAAGTGGGACTGGAGGTGTATCTCAGAGGTAGAATGCCCCTGGATTCAATCCCCAGTTCCAGAAAAAAAAAGTCCTTGCTCCAAAGTAATAGTCTGAAAATACCTCATGAGTAAGTGTTGCTCTCACCCTTCTTGTAGCCCCAGGGCCCATCCACCTGGCAGTTACAGGCCTGAAGTCTAGCTCCAGCCCCTCCCTCTGCAGCCTGAACACCCTGCTGGCAGGCGCCTCCGTCCTCCCTCATGCCTCAAGCACAGGCAGCCTCGGCCTCCTCTGCAGACGTGGGCATCTCGGGACCAGCCCTGGAGTCCCCAGCACGGCTGTCCCCTCCTTGGAAAGGAGTCTCGTAAGACTGG
>PVLC010039910.1:0-14132 GCA_004027655.1 Graphiurus murinus
GGGGGGGGGGTTCTACAAGGGTAGGGCAGGTGTCAGGGCTGGGTTAAGCTGGGGCATCCTACAGATCTAGGTCAGGTGTCTGGGGCTGCAGGGCTGAGGAGTTCTGAGAACCCCCGGGGAAGGACACCAGCCTGGGTGGAACACTCCGGCGTTCCTCAGCTGTGGGCCATGGCCACTTCCTGGCCAAAGCCCCTGCTGCTCAGCAGGGTGGTATGGTGGTATGGTGGTTTGGTGGTATGGTAGTATGGTGGTAGTGTGCTATGGTGGTCGGGTGATAGGGTGGTAGGGTGGTGGCGTGGTGGGGTGTATGGTGGGGCTCCGGCTGGGCTCTTAGCTCACGTGTGGACGGCTCCGTCCTAGCGCAGCAGCGTCTGGAGGAGAGGTGAGCAGGTCCCGCAGGCTCTGACCTCAGGTGTGGGTTGGCTTGTTGATCATGCCGTCCTGGGTTTGGGGGGAGAGACTTGGTCCTAAAAGCTAGCTCCCTGTCTCCTCCCTGGCCTCTGCTGCCCCAGGTGTGCGCGCCGTGATGCTCTGCCAGCCTCAGGCCCAGAGGCCACAGAGCCAGTGACCACGGACTGAACGCTCGGAAACCGTGAGCCAGAACCAGTCTTTCCTCCTTTCCCCTGATTTTCTCAGGTCTTTTGTCACAGGGACAGCAAGCCGGCCAACACAGGTGGAGAGGGCGCTCTCCTCCACACACGACTGCTGCCCTCCTCTCCCCTCTGGTCCTGACCCTCTGGTGTCCCAGGAGGTGCTCAGCAGGGGTGTCCCACCTCCTGTCCCTGCAGGCACCGGCGTCACCATCCACACCCAGAGGCCTCCCTCCTCTGTTCTTCCTGCTGGTCCCTTTCCCAATTGCACTGTGGTGAGCTCAGTGCAGAGGGAGGTAGGGTAACGGGGTGTTTCCCCCTGCGGGGGCTCCCTGCTCCCTGGAGGCTGCTCTCCGAGCTGCTCTCAGCTGCCTCTCTGTTTTACATTTTTGTCCCATCCCACACTCTCCCTGTCCCTTCTGACTGTCTGCCCGAGGCGTTTAAGTTCAGGACGGTGTCATCTGTTGCTACACACACGTTCCTGCTTCAAACACCTGGCACCTTCTCAGTGAGGGCACAGTCCAGCCGATACGCTATTTCTCGAGGTGCGTGTGAGTGTGTGCACGTGTGTGTGTCAGGACAGGAGAGGCACCGAGATGGGACAGCCGGAGGGTGCCAGCGGAGCAGCACCGGTGACAGGGGCAGGGAGCCGCGCAGCCAGGCGTGCGGGGAGCGCCAGCTCACCGCGCTGCGTGCATGCCACTGATAGCGAGCCCATGGCGACATTCTGGACTTGCCTCTCAGAAGGAGAGCGGGCGGCACGGGCGGCCTAGAGGATGCTCATTTATTTGAAAATCCAGCTGAGACCCGGGGCGGCCGCGCGGAGGATCCACCGCTCCCCTGCACAATGGCATTGGTTGAAGGTTGTATATAAGGTGGCCTTATTAAAGTGACAAGGCAGTTTAATTCCTTTGTGCACAATGATTCTACTTCATTGATTTACAATGGGAAGGATATAATTTTGCTAGTGTTGGCAAAAAGCTCAAATGTCAGGCTTTTCAAATCGCTACACTTGCCGCGCTCAGGATGAATAATGAATAAGTCACCTTTTGTCTACAGTTAAATATTCTTGAATAAATACAAAGAGCATAAAAGACATAAATGATTGCCTGATTTATATTTAAAATAAAGATCAACATTGTGATAAATGGTTGAAAGTGGTGTGTGTGCCGCAATGTGCTCTCCTGATGATCACATTATTAATTAGGAAGCAGCCCCCATGGAGACGGTGTTGGGGTGCACGCCTCCTCCAGAGAACGCCCATCCGCGGCAGGTGCAGGGGCGCCCGGCCCGCGGGCAGCACCCTGCTGTTATCAAACCCTCTGGGTGCGGGGGCAGGAGCTCGGGGCTCTGGGCCCAGGCAGGGGACTCTCGCTGGCCCTCAGAAGGGAGTTTGTAAGAACATGAGAAAAAGAAAAAAAAAAAAGAAAGAAACACAGGTGCAGAGGAGGGGGGCAGGTGCCCCGGGCTAACCGCACACCCTGGCCGCCCGTGCCGCCCTGCGATTGCGTGCTCTGGAGCCACTGGGGAGGCTGGGAAGGGGTGTTCGCTGAGGAGCGTGTCACTGGCTCCAAGCTGCCACCAGGGAAGGCGGCTCATCATGCCTTGGGATGGACCAGGAGACCTGGTTCTTACCGCGAATGTGCGTACGTGTGTGTGTTAGTCAGGCTTCTCCAGAGACACAGAGCCACAGGCCTCGGGTGCTGTGTGTAGAGAGACAGGTTTATCTTAAGAAAGCTGCTCACTTGTCGGTAGGGACTGGCAAGTCTGAAGTCTTGCAGGGTAAATTTTCTAGGGTATTCATTTGGGAACTGTATCTGGTCCCTGGTGTGTGTGTGTGTGTGTGTGTGTGTGTGTGTGTGTGTGTGTGTGTGTGTCTTTCTCTCCTTCTTGGCTTGCAGGGAAAAGTCAGTGTTGCAGTCTTGAATCTGGAGGTGGTCTGGAGGCAAATTCCTTTGCCTTTGGGGGAGACCAGTCTGAGGGTCTTCAACAGATTGGGTGAGGCCCACTCACATTATGAAGGAGCATCTGCTTTACTAGAAGTCTACTGATTTCAGAGTTGATTTCAGCTGGAAAACACCTTCATAGTGACGTCCAGTCTGGTGTTTGACCAAATATCTGGGCACCATGATTTAGCCACGTTGACACATAAAACTAGCCATCGCAATGTGTGTGGGTACTCAGTAGTCTCCCTTTATGTAGGGGGGAGTGTCCTAACATCCACTGTGGAACCCTACAACCACGGAGAGCTCCCAATTCTAGGTACAGTATACTTTTTCCTATACATACACACCTATGGTAAAGTTTAACTTATAAATTAGGCAAAGTACAAAAATAATAAAATAGAACAATTGTAACAATATACTGTAATAAAAGTTATGTGAATATGGTCTCTCTCTCAAACTATCTTCCTATACTGTGCTGTATTTTTAGACCATGATTTACCTGAGTAAAACCACAGAAGCAGAAACACTGCCATGGAGGTGACTTTATATAAGATTAAAAGAGAATAAACCAGGCGTGGTGGCGCACGCTTGCAATCCCAGTATTTGGGAGGCTGAGACAGGAGGATCGCAGGTTCGTGGTCAGTCTCAGCTACTTAGAGAGGTCCTCCGCAATTTAGCCAGACCCTGTTTCAAAATAAAGAATAAAAAAAAAAGTAGGGTTGGGAGTGTAGCTGGGAGGTAGAATGCCCCTGGGTTCAATCCCCAGTACTGCACACACACAAAAGAAGATTATAAGAGAATATATCAAATGCTGACGGGGCTTATCTTTAGGTGAGTTTTCGTTTTTGTATATTTGCACTTTCTCATTGACTGTCCTTTGGCAATGAGCACGCTTTATTTTCAGGGTGAAAGAACACGATAAGCTCTACACGTCCGTGGGTTTTGGACCCGGGATGCCCCCAAAAGGCTCACGTGCTGACCCAGGCAGCGATACCCAGAGGTGGGTGGGACTTCTGGGAAGGGCTTGAATCTTGAGGTCTCTGATCTCACCAGTGCATTAATCTCTTGAGGGATCCAAAGCTAAAGGGACCACTGGAAGGTGGTGGAAATGGTAGGAATGGGACCGAGTTGCAGGGAGTCAAAGGGTTTATCCTCTACCTGGTCCCTTCCCCTCTCTCCCTGTCTCTGCTTCCTCACTGCCAGGAGCTGAGCAGCTCTCCTCTGCCCTGCCCTGTCTCCATGATGCTTTTTCTTGGAGCTGGCCAACCATTGACTAGACCTCTGAGACCATGAGCCAAAAATCAACCTTTCCTTTCTTAAGTTGCTTGTGTCAACTGTTTAGGTTACAGCAGTCTCCACAGTTGCTCTCCTATTTGCAGAAGAGGCTCTCTGCTGTTCTGTATGGTGAGCCGCAGCTAAGACCCTTTCCATGGGGCGGGGAGGGGAGGGTGTTCTCTTCTAGCACGATCTGTCTATCCAGTACTTCTTGGTGTAAAGTTCAGGAGAAACTGATGGGAGTTTGTGGTCCAGGATTCAACATTAACTATTATATTCTTAAGTAAGAATTATCTATCTATCTATCTATCTATCTATCTATCTATCTATCTATCTATCTTCTATCATCTTTACTACCTACCTATCATGTCTATCTATACCTGAGAGATAGGCTTGGCATTTGTATTCATCTGTTTTCTATTGCCAGTAATGCAATATCATGGACTGGGTAAATAATAAAGAAAAGAGGTTTGTTTGGCTTGTGGTCCTGTTCCCAGGTCAATGGATCATATCTGGTGATAGAAGCCACACAGAAAGACACAGAGAACGCACACACACGTGTGTCTTCTGCTCCGTCCCCTCTCCTTATAAAGCCACCAGGACCCAATGGGGAGGGGTCCCCTGATGACTTTTCTAATCCTACTCACCTCCCCAAAAGCCCTCTCTGAATATCATGGTCAGATTATGCTGCCTTTATTTCTTTCATTTTATATCAGAGTCTGAGGAGAGAGCCTACAGAATGGGATAAAATTTTTGCCAGCCACTACTCTGATTCTATAATATCTAGAATATAAAAAGAAATAAAAAAACACCAAAAAATCAAACAGCCCAATTTAAAAAATGGACAACTGAACTAAATAGATACTCCACAAAAGAAGAAATACAAATGGCCAAGAAAAATATGAAAAAATGTTCAACATCACTAGCAATCAGGGAAATGCAAATCAAAACCACATTGAAACTCCATCTGACTCTACTTAGAGTCACAATCATCAAGAATACAAACTATAATCAATGCTGGTGAGGATTTGAGGGAACAGAAACTCTTATACACTGTTCGTGGGATTATAAATTAATATAATCAGGGTGGAGGTTTCTCAAAAGACTAGGAATGGAACCAACATATAACTCAGCTATACCACTCCTTGGTATCTTTCCAAAGAATTAAAGTCAGAATACTACAGTGACACATGCATACCCGTGTTTATAGAAGCACAATTCACAATAGTCAAATTATGGAAACAGCCTAGGAATCCATCAACAGGTGGATGGATAAAGAAAATGTGGTCTATATACACAATGGAGTTTTACTCAGCTATAAAAAAAAGAACAAAATTATGTCGTTTGCAGGAAAATGAATAGGACTAGAGAATATTATGCTAAGTTGAGAACAGCCAATCTCAGGAAGCCAAGGGTTGTATATGTTCTCTCATATGTGGAAGCTAGAGAGAGAGAGAGAGAGAGAGAGAGAGAGAGAGAGAGAGAGAGAGAGAGAGCGAGCAGTGGAAGGGAATTGGGGAAGGGAGGAATGGGAAAAGAAAGATCAAGGAGTCAAGTTATGTCCGTCTATGAAGGCATCACCTCCAATCTCACTAGTGTGTGTGGGGAGAGGGGGAGCTAGACCAAATGTAGCCAGGTGACCCACAGAGACACACCAGACTCCATGTGCCAAAGAGGTCACTTTATTTACCGGCCAGCCAGGGCGAACAGCCTGAATGCTGTCTCCAAGAGTGTTGGCGTGGGCCAGTTTTATACCCTTTGGTTACAGAGTTGGAGGTAGGGAAAAGTCAGGTTTTTATGGTTATAAAATCATTACATTTGACAAATGCCAGGTGTTCCTTTAGGACAGACAACGTATCTTACTTAGATGCTATCTTGTGGACAAGACAGCTTCTTCATACCATGAGCAGCAAAGCAGATTACAGAAGCAGACAATAGCAGTTAGGATTCCTTTTTACATGCTGGTTTAGTTACAGGGTGCCCCGGGAGAGCTTGCCCAAGACTTTCACCTAAACCTGGATATATACTGTGTCACGAGTGCTGTGTGCACATACAAATGCATCACTTTGAATCTCACCATGATGTATAACTATAATGCACCAATAAAAGTGCTTAAAAAGTGACTTTATAAAATATTCTAAGCCACTAAGATCTTTTTGTCCCTGTGCATCACCTAGCTTTCCTTAGATGGCACATTTGCACACGATGTGATTATCCAAGAGATTTTCTGTTAGTTCAATATTTATTCTTCCTCTTCTAATAATTATGTCCTTGTGTCCATCTGTGTGCTCTTAGTTCACTAACCCTTTGGGGGTGGGCACCAAAGCTGTCAATGCCTCCCACCACCACTACCAACAACAAAAAAGGATTCCCAGAGAACTTCTTAACGCTTCAGTCCTGTCCTGGCCACTGAAGGGGACAGAACTGGAACTCACCCCAGATGCACTGCAGGACTCGAAAGTGGTGTACAAAAACACCTTGTGCTGGGGACGATCTCCAGCGCTGTTTTCACAGGTGTACAACAGGTGTGAGGATGTCTGGCTTGCAGATCTCTTGCAACACGTAAGTGAACAGATGTGCGGGAGGTGTATGAACGTGGCGGCTGGAGAACAGCTTGTGCACAGTCCTCCCAGAGGTTCTGAGATGGAGCGGCCGATGGAGGTGGAGCAGTCTCCAAGGGCTGAGAGGGCCAGAGGTCCTGGCTGTAGGAAGCATCATGGCTTGGAGATCCGGAGGGGACGGATCTGTCTAGATCTGGAGGATGTAGACAGGCACTCTGGGCTGTGCCTGATTCGGGGCCAGAGCTTGAGACCTAGCTGGCCCTTCGGCTGCTTGTCAGTTTGTTGTCCTGTAAGATGATTTTGGACAGCGTGCTGCTACTCCAGACCCCTGTGGGTGTCAGAGAGGGAGCTTCAAGAGTAATGCAAGAGAAGCCGTCCCGGCCCATGTGTTTCCTTAGCTCTGGCTTTTTGTCTTGTTTTTGTTGGATTTTGAATGCCATCGGCTCTCTCTTCCTTGGCCTTGGCAGCCGCTTCTCTCTGCCTCCCTGTGAGCCACTGGCTGCTCTTCCCCTTGCTCCTGCTGCCCCTCGCACGCCGACCATCTGACCAGTTAGGAGGTCCTTGCCTCAGTTCACGCCCTCTTGGGGCCTGTCAGGACACAGACAGATGTCTCCCAATTGCATTCTCTCCCAACTGTGGTCCCAGGAGTCCTCGAAAGTTGCAGGGTCCCGTTCTGGTGGACCGTTGGCTGAGCCCTGGATGGAAGGGGTTGCTGGGACCAGGAAGGAGCATGGTTGCTTGTGATTGGCCCAACTAAGTACTAAGCATCAAAAGCACAACATTATTGTAAACACTGAACATCAATGAGATGCTATTGATATTCACGGCAACTTGATCAAAATGCTTCACGGGGTCCAATAGTTGAGCTCGTGACCTGGAGGTTTTCTGAGCTCTGGCCAAGACCTAGGGTGAGTGAGAAGGGCCTTTCTTTCACAGATTAAGAGAAAGAAGACTGTGGTCCTGGGGAGCAAAGGGAGCTGGGTGCTTGTGTCCTGGCCTCACCCCAGGGCGACCTTCAGGCAGATCAGACTTTGGAGAAAGAAAAAAAAAAAATCCGTAAGTAAGGTGGGGCCCTGGAAACAACCCATCTTCTTAAAACTACCCGGGCCTGTGTAGTGCTCGGGAAATTTTATATTCTTGGAGGAAAGCAGACTTTCTCGAAGTGTGGCGTGGGCCACGTTGTGTGTCTGCTGAAGTGCAGATTTCACCCTGGAGCTACCAAGCAGTCTGCACTCATGTGACCTGGCACCCAGCTCCCCAGCGCCCTATGGTTTTGGGGATCAGGGCCTCTCAGCAACGACTCCTAAGCCTGGCTGTGCCCTGTGATCACCGGCGAGGCCCCCGGAAGCCCGAGGCTGGGTCTGACGTGGGCCTGAGTTTTAAAGCTCCGGCTCCGGGGGGAGATGATCCTATGAAGCTGGCTCTCCAGAGCTGTGACGGAGGGCCAGGCCAGTCCTCTGGGTGCCCGGTGATCACACAGATTCTGGGTGGAGGGCTGAGACTCCACATTTCTATCAGGTCCCCAAGAGCTCAAATGACATTTCCAGGCTTTAACCCAAACCAGAACTCCGGCTTGGTGTGTATAAGAACCCGAGGGAGGAGGAGGAGAGGCAGATTGAAGGCTGGCCCCCTCTGGAGCAGGGGCAGGCCCAGACCCGGAAACGCACGGACTGAAGCAGCATGGCCAGGAGCAGCCGGGCGGGCTGAGACCCTGTGCTGCTCGGACCTCCCTCCTTGTGCTAGTTGAAAAGCTACACACACACAAGGCGCCGCCACTGCGAACGGAGCAAAGCAAAGCAAAGCAAAACAGAAACATAAAACCCAAACACCCTCCCCTTACCACGTGGTCCAGCGGTGCGCCCATCGGTGTAGTTGAACTTGGGTGCTCACACAAAAACCTGCAGGCGATCCAGCGAGGTCCAACCCCACCATAGAATGTCGTTCAGGGAGAAAAAGAAAGGCGCCATGGCGCCATGCAGCCCATCTGGAAAGCCTGGCCCCGCCCCAGCTCCAGGGCGGAGCCTCACCTGGGCCCCGCCCATCACGGTGGGCATGTGACCCATGCTGGCGGGGAGAGCCAGCCCCATGGGCTTGGGCTTCGGTGGCCCTGTGGGGCAGGGAGCCAGTGGCCCTCCTCACAGCAGGCCCCCATCGCAGCGGCCGCAGGCCGTCCCTGCCTTGGTTCTGGACAGCAAAGCCCACACGGGGTATATCATCCACTGGGGGCGCTGGGCCTGGAACCTCCATATTCCTGGGGGTTCTAGGTACCGGAGCCAAAAACCTAAAAGCCTCTCTCCGCCTCCTCATCATCTTAAAAAAATTGTTTTAAACTTTAAAAAATGTATTTATTTTTGCCTGAGATTTTGGATGAGCTCTCAGTCACTTGCAAATGATGGATGGAGGGTCTTGGAGGTGGCTTAAGCCAGGGGCCACATCCTGTCCCGAGCCCTGAGGCCCAGGGCGGCAGCCTTCCCAGTGACACAGAAAGGGGGAGCGGCGGGACTGGGCTTTGCAGGGTGAGTGATTAGCCCAGTTCCAAAGCAGCGTGTGTAGCTAAGACTGGAGCTTTATAAACAGTGTTCCCAGGAATGCTCGAGGGTCTCAGAGCCCCCGGGGGTGGAGCGATCCCGCCGTGGAGGTGGTGGAAATGGGGACCTGCTGCTCCCAGCTGCTCCCAGCTGCTCAGTTATTCATATCCCCGGGAGACGTCTTCTGTGAAAAGCAGTGCCCTAGATGCAGATTTACAAACTTCTCGTCTCTCAGCTGATTGGACTCCAGTACTGTGGCTTGTGATCCTTTTCATCCCCGAAGTGAAAACAAAACAAAACAAAACCTCAAATTTTCAGGGAAGAAAATCAGGCCAGAAGTGATCTAAAACCCAAGGCTTCGGAGAGAAAAAAAAAAAAAATTCAAAATTCGGATCCTTTTAATATGCCATGAACTATTTTAATACATATTCATGCATTCCCTCTAGTGATTTTGAGAGGGTTGGAAGAAAAAAAACACGCTCTCAATTCTTAATCCATTAACAGGCCGATTTCCTACCATCACACAGCTTGCTCTTCTGAAAAAGAGGAAAGAAAGGTGAGGTGACAGGCCCTCGAGGGACCACAGGCCCCGCTGGGGACAAGGAGACGGCTGTTCCCAGCCGACACTGGGGCAGTGAGCTCAGAGCGGGTCCTCGTGGTTCAGAGTGGGTCGTTCGTGGTTCAGAATGAGTCCTTTGTGGTTCAGAACGGGCCCTCGTGGTTCAGAGGATCCTTCGTGGTGTAAGTGGCTTCTTGAACCACTGCCTCCAGGAGCCTCCTTCCCTTCCTGCTCCTCTGGGGAGTGGGTTTCCTGGGATCTAGACATTCCCTGGGGTGTGTGTGTGTGTTGGGGGGGTTAGTGCCCTTGCTCTCCCAGGAGTGTTGGATCCCACTGGATCTGAGGCTGCACCCCCTGTAGCGGCTTAGCCTGAGCCCAAGATGTGCTCGGGACTCTGAGAGCGGGCGAGCTCCCCCAGCTCAGTTCCTTACGTCCATTGGATCTGCTCCTTCAAGAGTGAGAATCTGTTACTGAAAAGTTATTTTCTGAGTAGATTCAGCCTGCAAACGGGGATTACGTTTGAGAGAGGACTTAAGGGAGGACAGGTTGGGAGCACTGTGAGTGAATCTGTCAACCATTAACAAGGAAACCCAGGTCGTCTGGGAAAGACTCTTGCCCTTCCTCACAACACGTAGATGGCAGAGCAGCTGATGGCGTCTGAGCGTCAGAGACTGCAATTCTACAGCTCCCGGGTCCTGGCGCCGCTCCCCGCCCCACTCCAGGGCGCTGAGGTCCTGCAGCCTGGGCTTCCCTGCCTCTTGATGTCCCCGTAGAAGCCGCAACAGGACTCACACAGGACATATGGCGGAGGGCTCTGTGGCTTCGGCTTCAGGCACCTCTGGGCGACTGGGCGTGAGAGTGTGTGGCTGGCGCAGAGGACAGCTGGGGGCCAGGCACACTTGTGGCCACCTTCTCTGCACCATCCTCGTCCTCTCGTGGCCAAGGGGGGGCCAAAGCTGACCCCTGTGAGGTTCTCCAGGAGGGAGGCTGGGGTCAGGCAGGTGCTCCCCCGAGAGGAGTTGGCAGTGAAAACGTGACATTTTCCTTGGTTCTGAAGGTTGCATTCGACCTGCTGAAACACAGAGGGCCCAGGCCCACCACACAGAGCCAGTGCCGCGGCCCCTGTAGCTCCTGCTCCCGCAGGCCCCTCTGCTCAGTAGCCACGCCTCCTCCTGGAGGGACACGGATGCGGCCAGAGTCACGTCTCCTTCGAGGGTGGAAGGCTGGGACATGGGCGTGAGGATGAGTTCAGATCATCTCCATGGCAGAATCATCCAAACTGGAGATGGGGCATCTGGATCTGGGAGACAGATCTGTCCACAGTGGTCCCTTGGGGAGGAACTGAATAGGGTAGGCTGAGCCCTAAGGAATTCGGGGCCGAGATGAAGAAGAACAGGAGGGAGAAGGAGGGTCCGCCAGCAGTGCATCACCAGTGTGTGGTCCACGCTTCCACAGTGTTGACGCTGTCCTCGAGTCAGGCCGGGGCCCCGAACCCAGCAAGAATGGTAGGGGATGGGGAGGTTCCATAAGCCCCTGGTCACACAGGCCAGGATTTAACACAGTGTCTCAAAAATCTGCCCCCTGAACCACCCCGCCACCAGCTTCACGGTCTTTGTTGCCATGGCGGCAGTTGCAGGTGTGCGAAGCGGCACCAGAGTCCCCTTCCTGGGCAGGCAGCGGGCCCTGGGCTCAACACCAGGCCTGGGTCCTGGTACGGCACTCGTCTGGGGGCTGGCGCCAGGGGACCAGCCCAGTGAATCGGAACGCTGTGGGAGCATGGTGGGGAGGTGGGCTGAGAGGCCAAGAAGACAGTGTGAGCTCCCCATCACGCCACCCCCGCCGCACCCCAACCAGGAGGCTGGGCAAGGAGCCCGCCGGGTGTGGACAGCCCGTCAGCTGGAGGCAGAATGCATGTGATGGACAGGCAGCTGGGCAGTCTGGGGCCCCAGGCCTGGGATCCAGAGCCCTGTAGGGGGTCCAGAGGCATTGGCTAGGCCACATATGCCAAGACTGAGGGCAGGGCCATCAGCGAGGAAAAGGCCCACCCTTGGGCACCCTGGGTGGTCCTGGGGTGAGGGTGACTAAGGTGCTGGTCTCTCCCCATCCTCCCAGATCCCAAGAAATACCCTCCTTCCCCCTTTTCATCCCTCCTTCCTTCTTTTTCTTTCAAACAGATGGGGTGGGATAAGTGTAAAATTAATGCCAAGGCATGACTGGTAAAGAGCAAAGATGGTGGTGTCCCCTCTCCTGGCTTTGGCAGTATGGTTGTTGGGTGGCCGTCTTCTTCAAAGACCTAGGAGCACAGGTGAGGTTGGACACGCTTGGATTCCACCTCCCTGCAGGGAGGAGCAGGTACCCGAGGGAGTCGCAGTCGGCTTAGGTAGAGCGGTTAGATGGGCTTGTCAAGGGGCTTGGGCTGGGGAGAGTCCAAGAAGCAGGGCTCTGTCTGGAAGGGTGCTGCCAGGATTGAGGTAGCTCAGCAATTGATGCCTTCCTAAGTCTTGTCTTGGAGGAGGCATGCGCAGAGCCAGGCTTACACTATACCTGGCGAAGAAGCAGTGGTCCTTACATTGGCGAGGGAAGGTGGCATTCTGTCAGTTTTGAACAGTGTTTGGACCGTGTTCATGTTCTGTGTGTGCCAGACAGAATGTGGAGTGACCCAGGTTCTGTATCCATCCACTGTGACCCAAAGTAGGCTTGCCCCACGTTCTCTGTACCTGGCCATGGTCAAGGGGAGGATACCCTGGCCAAACAGAGTTACAGAAATAAGTAAGTCAGAGACTAAAAATGGAGACAGACAGATTGCAGGTTCAAGGCCAGCACATGGTAACTTAGACCATGTTTTAAAAAATAAAGAAAAGGGCTGGGGGTATAGCTCAGAGGTAGAACACCCCTGGGTTCAATACCCAAACACACACACACACTGGAAAATGAGGCATTATAATGGATACCACAGAAATACAAAGTTCATTAAAATCTATTATGAACAACTGTACACCAACATATGGGAAAAACTAGAAAAATTGGACACATAAAACCTACCAAAATTGAATCATGAAAACATGGAAACCTGAAAAGCCCAAGACTTATGGCTTCACTGCTGAATTTTGCCATTTTTTTTTTCTTGTTATGTTTTTGTGGTGCTGGGGATTGAACTCAGTGGCGTTCTACTTCTGAGCTACACCCCAGCCCTTCTTTAAAAAATTTATTTTGAAGCTAGGATTGTGGTGCACACCTGTAATCCCAGTATTTGGGAGACTGAAATAAGAGGTTCAAAGCCAGTGAGGCTCTTAGAAATTTAGGGAACTTGAACTTGTTTCAAAATTTAAAAAAAATTTAAAAATAAAAAATAGGGCTGAGGATGGAGCTTGAGATAGAACGTCCCTGGGTTCAATCCCAGTACCGTGAAAATACATAATACATAATACATACATACGTGTATACATACATACATACATACATACGTGTATGCATACATACATACATATGTGTATGCATACACACATACATACGTGTATACATACATACATATGTGTATGCATACATACATACATAAAAATAGGGGTGGGGGTGTTGCTTGGAGGTAAATTGCCCCAGCACCACACACACACACACACACACACACACACACACACACACACAGAGTTATTTTGAAACAGGATCTCACTCACTTGCTGAGGGTCTTGCTAAGTTGCTGAAGCTGGCCTCAAATCTGTGAACCTCTTGCCTCAGCCTCCCAAGTATTGGAATTTTTAGTATGCGTTAAAAGAAGAACTAATACTAATTCTTCTCAAACCATTCTCAAGCCAATTCAATATATTCCAGTAAATTGAAGAGGAGGAACCTTTTCCAAACTCATTCTACAAGAGCAGCATTACCCTGGTAACAAAATCAGACAAGGACTCAACAACAAAAAAAGAAAAGTACAGGCTAATAGCCTTGATTAACATAGATGCAAAAATTCTCAACAAAATATTAGCAAATGGAATCCAATAATACATAAAAATTATATGCTGTGATCAAATGGGATTTATTCTAGGGGTGCAAGGATGGTTCAACATATGCAAATAAGTAAAATGCACCACATTAATAGAATTATGAATAAAAATTATATGATCATCTAAATAGATACATTAAACACAATTTGATAAAATTCAATGTTCCTTCATGATAAAGACTTAAAAAATTGATATAGAAGGAATGTAGCTCAACACAGTAAGGACTATATATAACCAACCCATAGTCCACATAATTTTGAATGAGTGAATACTGAAATTATTTCCTCTAATATCAGGAACAAGACAAGGATGTCCACTTTCACCATTCTTACCCAATATAGTATTAACAGTCTTAGCTAGAACAATAAGACTAATGAAAGAAATAAAGGGCATCTAAATAGGAGAGAAGGTCAAATGATCTCTGTTTGCAGATGAAATGATTTTACATGTAGGAAAACTTTAAGGCTCCACCAAAACACTGCTAGAACTGATAAATACAGTAAGGTTACAGGGTACAAAATCAACATATAAAAATCAGTGACTTTTTAATACACTAATAATGAAATTTCTGACAAAGAAGTCAAGAAAGCAATCCCATTAACAATAGATACAAAAAATTAAATATCTAGGAAAAAATGTAACCAAGGAAGTGAATGATTTCTATAATGAAAAGAA
>PVLC010039911.1:0-14125 GCA_004027655.1 Graphiurus murinus
TTATAAGACACAGACTCTGGCAAAAATAAAACAGTCCTTACATGTCAGCCATCTCTTATTGAAGACAATACTAAGCATTACTGTCAGTCCTCTGACAAGGAGGTTTCTTTCTATACCCAACTATCCAGGAAATGACTGATTAGAGAGACCAGCTGGTAAGTGTCCAGATAAAGGCAGATTTCTAAATAGTAATAAACATTATTAATAACACAAACTATTAATTTTTTTACTGTGAAACAAATCTTGATTTCATTCTGACCCTTTTCACATTCTAGGAGTCATTTACTACTAGTCAGTCTAAAGGAATATGTGCCTAGAACATGGTTGGCTGGAGGGTGGTGTTATTAAGACCCTGGATTTGGAGCCAGTAGACCAGAGCTATTGTTTAATTTTAGTGTGACTTATTGACCAAGTCACCAAAGTCTCTGGGTTTACATATCCTCATCTGTAAAACAGGGAAAATAACCCTGTACTTCCCTCTCTGTGATGTGAAAAAGATAATCAGTGCAATCAAGTATGTGGAGGATCTTTGAAATAAATAAGGGGACAACAGTGTCCCTGGACAGAAAGAGGGGATTCAGTCTGCACATTTGAATGAAACTGATGTAATTGGGAAATATTTATTAGTTCTTCCTTGTCATGGTGTGCTTGCCCTGAGGCTTAGAGCCATGTTTCATCTAGTTCAGATTGTAGATAGCCTCTTCCTGCTAAAAATGTCAAGGTCTTTTTAAGCATTAAAAATCTTTAATGCCATGTAATTGGCTCTTTTCCACTTATTAAGAAGAAAATGTATTTTTTTTTATTATTTTCCTTTATGGAGTGGCCTACTTACAAGCAAAATGTTTCCCAGAGCTGCCAAAGTTCAAGTCATGGGTGGATCATCAATTTGAGAAATGGAATAGAATTCCTGTGTTAGGTAATACATTTTATTTAATGAACATTAATATCCCATTTGTTGTGTGATTCTATTGTCTATCTTTTGTTCCATAGGCTGCAATTATTTTTTTCTCAGTCAGACGTGTACACTTCCCAACTTTTCACTTCATATTCTTCACTGAAGAGTCTAGCTCCTATTATGTGTACTTTTTCGAACTGTACTTTAATCTCTACCGAATTGTTTAGGTCAACTTTTCTACACCATGTGAACAATATTAGATTTTTCTAATTCCTTGATATTGTTTTCTTAGAATTTTTGACCCTAGTATAATTCCTTCTCATGAGAACCACATGACAATGTGAGCAGGCTGATGAACTATGCTGGGAACCCTGCCAAGCAGGTCGAAGGGACTAATAGGTTCTGAGAATGAACAACTCACTTGCAGGAAGTCTAGGCCAGGTAGGCAGAAAGTTGCAGCAAAATCTACCTTACTTCTAGCAGTATCCACAGGATATTGTCTCTGTGTGAGGTTAGAGATATAAACCAATAAACAGAATCCTCCTGTTGATATATCAACCCAGTTTCAAAAAATATCACTAGATAGAGAAATCAATGTTTTTCAGGTGAAAATTTCTTTCTCTAGAATTGAATTAGACCAGCCTGGACCCTCCAATGCCATAACATAGATGTCTAGCACTTAGCATCAACATGGCCACAACATTTGTCTTTTCAAGGAGAAAAAAGAAATTGGACTTTATTATTGAGAAAATTGTCCTTTGGGCATCTTCTGTGACCACTAGTGTCACTAATGCTGACAGCAATGCTCCCATACACGAGTCAGGCTTCCTGTTTGAGAACAGGCAGAAACTTTTCCCCATAGGGAGCTCAGAAGAGTCGTGCAGGCCCACAGGACAGGCTGAAGCCACTGTTGCAACTGCAGCCCTGTCACAACCTGCCCACCTGTCTGCCCATCCTGCTTCCCTCTCTCCATGGAAGACACTTTCTCAGGGACCTCCCTGTAAACCTGCACACAGTTCTCCATCATACAGTCTACAGCTGGGAAGAATCTGCTCTTCCACATTGTGAAAAGCCACATATTCCCACTGGTAATAAAGATCTTTCCATCACCCTAGTAAGAAACCTCTTACCTTATGGCAGCCTGATAAGACTCTGAAAAACTGCATTTCCTGGCAAATCTTAGGCAGACATGAAAAGTTACCTAAGTTTTTTGGCCAAAACCAATGAAAACATTTCATTAGTATTGACACTGCTGTTGGCATGTCAGGGATTTGCTTTTTAACATTTTGAAATTAAGCAACTTTGGAAAAACTTTGGAGAGTTTCTTTGAAGTAGCTAATAAATGCAGAGCAATAGCATACTCAGGAGATCGTATGTAAACTTGCTGATGAAAGTGTTCATCAAACTTAGGAATTACAGGAAGACAACTGCCTAAATACTTTAGAGATTTTTCCTATAGTGCAAATTTGCTGTTTTATTTTCTGTGCTGTTTATAAATCTCCTTTTATTATATGGCATACAGTCTATAACATTAGGCAAAATGCTAGACATTTGGGGTTTAGTTCTCATTATGGATGCATTAAATTTACATACAGATGGAAATAATTTGACTATGTCTTCCAGCTATTTCAGGACCCTCTCAGCTGAGCACCAAATCATTGCAGCGTTACAACCCTTTCCCCAGTAGACCTCAGGAGGCAGGATCCTTGGGGAATGTTCTGGAAGGCAAAGAGACTAAGGGCTGTTTGTGGTCCCTGTCTCTTTACCTAGGAAAATAACACACAAACAGATGCTCTGAAAACAGCCACAGCCCACAGCCTAGTCAGAGGCCCCGTTTCTGCCTTAGCTTCCCTCTTGGCCAGTATTCTCTCTCCATCACTAACACACTTTTGCCTATATTTATATGTCTATGTAGCCATTTCTTATTTTCTCTATTCTCTTAGCTTTTAATTTTATGGATCTTAGCTTTAGTTTGTGGGTTAGTGCTTTAAAATTTCATATTAGCTAAGGCTTTTTTACATTAAAATATCATCATGCATTTTAATATTGTCCATATCTTATTAAAATACTTTAAAAGTGCATTTCCCCAATTTTCTAATTTTATCTTGCAATTTTCTACTAATTTTAGCACTTATATATCTCATTTTCAGCCTCATCTAGTTTACTTTCTTTTCTTCTATTCCTTTTTCAGATACTTTAGTTTTCCTTCTTTGAAACATTGCATAGTTCCTGATTTTCCATCTTAACCTTAATCTGTGCTATAACTTTATCAATCTTTATTTATTTTCATAAGAGTGCTCAGTGATCCAGGCTGTAGGAGCTCCAGCTTCTGAGGACTGATTAGAACAAACTGATCAGTCCTGTCCTAGCGAATGACCCTGAGCAAGCCACCACCAAGCTGCCTCTACAGTGGGATTTTACCACCCCCTCATCCCAAACTATCACCCTTTCCAGTTAAAGGGACATTTTCTAGAGACCCTCACCTCTGTACACTCAGCCCAACCACATATTTTGCTACCTGACTTCTGGGAGCTGGCCAAAAGAGATAGGAAGAACCATCCTATAAGAACACTTTAAAAAAAAAAAAAAAAAGGATGTAATACTGATATGGGATATAAGAAATAAAGGAAGTAGGTAGAAAATATAACTTTGATATAAGAACTTAGTGCTAAAGATCCTTAATCTTTACTCCTCAAACCAGTCCTCTTTCCCAGACCTCTTTCTCCCAAATTCCTAATCTATAAATCTTAAAGTTAACAACAACAACCAAAAAAAACTATAATTGTCCTGTGCACTGTTAACAAGACAGATAAGATATCATGAGAAACCTGTAATTTATGGGACTTACTGGTTTATCCATAAACAACAGATAATGGAGACTGAGGAGACTGAGGATGACCAGACCATCTGAAACCTCTCTGTGACCACCGGACTAAGGTCATCCTCATACACCTTCCTAAAACCACCCTTCACCATGTTTCTTTTAAAAGAAGAGTCATGAACCCTCAAATGAGTCTCTCTCACTTTTGAGGTTCCCTGCATTCAACCTTGAATGTGTATTTTTGCTTTCCTAAAAAAATCTCTGTCTCTCATTGTTTTGCCAACATTGCCTATCTCAGCGGCACTTCACAATCTAGTTTAAAAAGAAAAATAAAACATTTTAAATGGACAGAGGAAAAAAAAAAAATCTCTGTCTCTGACTGGCTCAGGCTGATGACATTTTGAGGAACACAAAGTATTTTGCATTATACTTTCTTTGAATTATAAGTGTGATGTAGGATAGAAAAAATAATTAGGCAGGAAGGAGACAAATGGGAAAGAAAAAATACAGATATCACTTTAATGTAAACACCTGGAACTAAAGCGTGACAGCCTCCATTCCAAGGTTTGGAAGTTCCTTAGACCCTGCCCCCCCACCTAAGAGCCAGGACAAAGGACACTGGAAATTTATAGCTAAGGGCAGACCTATCTTGAAACCCGAGAAAGAGGAAGGACTCAATTTGGACCACCTACTCAATTTGCACCCACCAATACCTAAAAAAGGAGGAGGTCCAGACCTCTTCTGGGCCCAGCCCTCTTAAAAGCCTATAAAGGAAAGGAGTTAACCACGCCTCGCTCTCTTGGGACCTGGGAAGTGCATCAGGACAGGAAGATGCCCGCTCACCTGTTTTTCTCCCCTTTCTCTTATTTTCCTAAATAAATTGCTACTTTTTGTTCCTAAATGGCACGTGTTAAAATTCTTTTTATCATGGATGCCAAGGACCCACGTGTGGGACTGGGTTATCCCACAACAGGTGAATAAGGTTGCAGTATTTCTAGCAAAAAAAAAAAATCAAATGATATTTTCCTAAAAAAAAAAAGAAACAAGTAAGAAATTCTATTTACATGAAAATTGCAGTCTATGTGTGCTAAATTTTAAATATAGATCATTCCAATATAATAAATGTTAAGTTCTAGCATATGTGATATCCATAATATAATAATTGACATGTAACCTCTTCCCTCAAGAAGACTATACTCTTAAATTTTAAGATGAACATACAGTAAAAAGAAATTATTTTTATCATTGACAAGCTGTATCTATAAAACACAGATTTGTACCTGGGGTCCTCTGTATTTTTTTCCTGTTGTATTACAGGGTCTCAGCTTCCTCAGTAACACACGCTTTGCTTTGTGACAATATGTACTGGTTAGCTTTTTCATCACTGTGCCCAAATCCTGTCAAGAATAACTTAAAGGAGGAAAGGTTTATTTGGCTCATGGTTTCAGAGGTTTAGTCTATCATTGGGTATCTCCAAGACAAAAATATCATGGCAGCAAGGCCTGGAAGAGGAAATCTTCTCAACTCTTGGTGAGGTAGGAGTCCAGGATGGCGCCACTCAGTCCTAGTCAAATAGAGCCCTAGATGGCGCCACCCAGTCCTAACCACGTGGAGACCAGTACAGGAAATCTAGCTCAGGAAGCAGAAATGAAACCTGACCTGAGCTCCCGTATTGGTACCCCTGTCTGTTGTTAATCCAACCAAAACCTATTCCACGGGGGCTATATTCTGTATGTTGATGCCATTCTGGGCTCAGACTTGAAGCGTGGCTCTCTGAGCTTCACTAGTGAATAAACTCATTGCCTCCTTATCCAGCCTCTGGGTCTTGTATCTATGGACCTGACTGACTCTCCTGCAACAATTGCAGCCAGGAAAAAAGAGTGAGAGGACGAGATGAGAGGAGACCAGGGACAAGTAGTCCAAGGCCATGCTCCTCAATGGCCCACTTCCTTCAGCCACAACCAACCTACTTATAGCTATTACCCAATAATTGTTAATCCACTTGATTAACTGATGAGGTTAGAGCCCTCGTGACTCAATTATTTCACCTCTAAACGTTGGTATATTGCCAACATATGAGCTTTTCTGGGGGACATTTCATAGCCAAACCAAAATACAATGTATGCTCTGGAACTCTGATTATACCAACCAGAAGTCACCCTAGTTTCATTAACTAAGTAATCAATAATGGCCACAAACAAGAAAGACTTAAGATTTGGGAAAATTATAACATTCTGTAAAGGCTGCAAGCCCTCAAACACAGGAAATCCAAACAAAACCTCTTCTCTAGGGATTTTTACAACTTCTAGTTTGCATTCTGTTTTCAATAGCTGAAGCATCTGCAGTCTGGTTAAGACTTTGCATTCAAATGATTTGTTTGATATAACAACAAAAACTTCATGGGGGCATAAAATTACTAATGGCCACTATTTTCTTGTATTCTTAGTCTGTAGGGCAGGATTTGAGAAGCAGAGAAAAAATGAAAACAGGAGGGAGCTAAGTATTCCCAAGAAAAGGAGGATAGCAATTAGCAAGTCAATACTACCTAAATTATCATACTAGTGACCCCATTAAATAAGCTACCACAGGTCCTCATTAACTTGGACTAGATGCAAAAAATTGCATAGAAAATATGCAAATATACAAAATATATTTTGATAAGGGAACATAATGATGAAATATAGTTATGCCAAACTATAACAGAAAAATCCCATTTTTATACTTTTATTAGTACATTGTAATTATAGCTCATAGAGAGGCTTAATGTGATACAGACATCCAAGCACACAGTTCTTGGTGTACTTCCCTCTACGTCCGGTCCTGCCAACCTCTCCTCACTCCCCACATATGCTAATGAAACCATAGTAATACCATTATATAATAACAAACCATTATTTGAACTGTTTCTTTCCTCAGTTCTCCCTCTCCTTCCCACCTCCTTCTTCCAATCCCCTTCCAGTATTTTAATAAAATAAATTCATACTTCCCAACTTATTGAATGAATAAAAAATACACTCCAATCTTATGATCCTTTGTAATGTCCAAGAAAACTTTCACTTCAGTTAAACAGACAAAAAATATTTTATTCAAAACTATTGCTATAGGGGTCAAGACTATTGCAATAAGGGAGGGAGATTAGAACTCTAAAACTGGGAAGTTGTTAAGCACTGGGATGTTGAGCTAGTGGAAAAGTACTGGAGGACTTTAGGTGCAAAGGTTATCAAAGTGATCAGAGCATCTGTGTTTACTAATTGGCTATTACTGAAATTGGACTTCTACCCATCCATAAAGCCCTGGAGTTAGGGGCTCTTTCTGCTATTGATGACTCTATTTTAAAGGGATGGCTTCTTGTGATACATACTCCTGAATTCTAAAACTGACCAGAGGCTTGCACTTCTACAGACAGATAAATAATTTACAATTACAAGTTTTCTAAAACATACACTTTAAGAAGAGAAGTCAAGGACCTAAGATTAGGAAGAAACTTATCTACAGATTAGTCAAAGCTCAGTGCAATGTTCAAGGCCATCTTGGTCAGTAGACAAAAAAAAAAGAATGTGGCAAAAATAACCTGCAAGTTGTAATAACACATGAAATAAATATTTGCATGAAGCAAGAATAATTTAGATATCTTACATTAAAATGACAGGTTTATAGCAATTCCCTTATGAACAACTCAGTACCTTTCTTTTTTCTTTTGGTGCTGAGGATCAAAAGGCTTTGTCACATATGAGGCAAGCATTCCATGACTGAGCTACACCCCTCGTAATTCTTTATAGTGAGTTTTGAAAGATGGTTCAGGTGAAACTGTTGGAAGAAAAGAGGTGGAGGTCATTTTGGTCATTGTAGGTTGTATCACTTGGGGTTCAACCACAGAAATAGAACAAGTAAGAGATATATATCAAAGGATTTATTATAAGGTATTGACTTATAGCATTGTGGGAGCCAATTAGCCCAGCCTGAAATCCAAGGCTGCCAGGAAGGGCAGGCTGGCATCTTTAGGGCATGATGCTCCTCTACACAAGAACTTCTCTCTGAGAAATCACAGTTCTGCTCTTAAGATCTTTCATCTTAAGGAATCAGCCCATCTATATTACTTAAAATTAATTGATGATGAATGTTAATCATACCTACAAAATGCCTTCATAGTTACACCTGTCTGAATAATAACTGGGGACCAGAGCATAGCCAAGTTGATACAATAAACTGATTATGACAGGTTGAATTTAGGCATTATCAGGGAGATACAACAAAGGAATAATCAACCCCACTTAAAACAAAGTGAATCATTTGGTTTATGTATGTAGACAAGTCAGAATATTTTAATTCAATAATTCTAACATTTGAGGATATGTATGCCAAATGGTTTTTGCTGATTATAGGGCTTTATTCCCTAGAAAAGAAATACACATACATTAATATATTATAATGTAATATGATATAGAAAACAGTATTATATATCATCCTTAATATATTCTTAATAGTATTGTATATTATGAATTTTAAATACATATTTTTATCTGTGAAAATCTACAGAATAGCCTAAATTTTCAGAATTTTACAATGTTTTCATATATACCTTAACTGCAAAAAATACACTATGACATTTGAATCAAAAGCTTATTATATAAAAGTGAAAAATGAGTAGTTACCTGCTAAGGCATCTTTTACTTTAGAATAGCATTCCAACCTGCCGAACATTTCAAATATAGATATTTAAATATTTATCATCCAGTAGTAGTATGTTACTTAACTACCCTTTCTCAATCATATTACAAATTTTTCATTTTTGCCAAAATATGAACATTTACATAATTTTATATTTTACTTTGAGTATCATTTTCCTAGTATAACTTTTAAGATTTTTGAGATGCAAAAATGTGGTTGATTTGATATTTTATTTTACATATTTTAAGTGTTACAAGTAAACACTATTAGTAGAATAAAGATCACAAAGAATAAATAATGTCTGCATCCATGAGCACCAACTTCTTTTTCTCCAATCTGTATTCCTCCAATATAATCAGGATACACTACAATTGCCCAGGCAGCTCTGACACCAGAGGGTAGCTAATAGCAAGACACTAAGAGATGTTACTTAACCAAATGCTCTTATTACCCAAGACATGTTATCCAGTATCTCCCAGCCTTCACAGCCTACTTTGGTGTTCCTATCTAATTCACCCCCAACTCAATATATTATAAGATGGATTTTAGTAAATCCGATTCTTTCCTCTTCTTGTCTAAATATGATAATTACCATTTTCTCTGAGCTAATGTTAAATAGTCATATTTCTGATAAACAGAATTGGTGCTTCTGTTAAGTGTTGCTTCTGGCAAGCTCCTTGCATTTCCATTTTATGTTCTTTAGACTGAAGCATTGCTAAGTCTCCAGATGTGCACAGAATAGGAGGAGAGGGTAATTGAAAGCACTCAACACACACACACACACACACACACACACACACACACACACACACTATAAGGAAATAATAGGCTCTTGTGGAGGTGGAGATGGGGTGAGGAAGAGAGCAGGTGTATGTGTGATGGAAACGAATAATCAGTCCTAGGAAGGGGGAAAAAAAAGGAGGGCTACAAGGCTGAGGCTGCATTCCTTCTGAATCTAACTCACTGGAAAGTTGCCAGTGAAAATGAGGAAATTCATCTGAATCACTGTAAACCTCTCAGAGGAAATGTGTTGTAAAAATTCAAGACAGTGTTGCCATTATTAAAGCCATTATTGCTCACATTTCTCATTATGAATACAAAGTCAGGAAGGGAAAAGAAACTGGTAAAGAAATCAGACATAATGAGGAGGAAGGCTGACAATGATTATTTAGATTGGTCATGAATTTGGTAAGGTAATGCCTAACCCATATACTCCAATTGCTCTGTTACAATCATTCTCAGATTGTGAGAAGTAACAATTTCTAATATAAATGTAAGCACTTAAAAGAAGTGACTCTCTCCAAAGCTTGGATATTAAGTCTAGCTTTCATATGATCTGATCTACAATATTATATGTATAGTTTTCATTGAAAGAGAGCTTACTGAAGGTGATTTTCTCTGAGTATATAAGCAAATATAGTGGAAATAAAAATAAAACCCCTTATATCTGTTCACTGCACTGCACTAGAGTCACACTGTTTAGTAAACATACCTCTTACTATTAAAAAATTCTTGTGCATACATAAAAGTCAAGAACTCAAATGTGTTTGTTAAGATTTCATTTTGAATACCTATATGAGGACAATTTAAAGGCAAATAAAATATTCAAAGGAAAATAAAATGTTTTATAAGTATAAACACATAACATGGTGACAATATGAAGATAGGAAGTCTAGGAGGAAAAGTAGCCACAATAGAGGAATTAAGACAATAGTTTTACACAAGTAAAAAAAATCCCAGTCCAATAGTTACAGTAGGGTTTGTTTACTTGTGAGTCAGGCCCAGTCTCTTCCAGACAATCAAATGGGGGGAAAAGGTCTAAAGGGGAATGAAAAAATATCACTTTTCAGTTAACAATTTTAGAAGAGAACTCAGTTTCTAGTTAACTCAGTTTTTAGTTGGAGTTTAAATCACCAACTTATCATTCACTTTCTTCGCCTAGCAAAATATTTTCTGGTTATAAAATGAATAAAAGCTACACTGTCACTCACCCATGGTGAATTTCCATTTCAAGGTCACTTTATATCTAAGCAGGATGTGCTTGCTCATCAAGGCATACTTTGAAGAGCCTTGTCATAAACAGTAAGTCAGCAGTGAATGTGAAAGAAGAGGCATGGCATCAAACCCTATTTCAACACTCTGCCATGAAGACCTGGGGCAAATACATAAGATCTCTTCTTGTGGAAAAACAATCTCATTGATGATTACTTCATCGTGTTCTTCTTTTTTTTTTTTTTTTTTCAATATGTTCTTTCAAAACACCCTGGCCTCATTAAAGACCTTCTGCCCCTATACCCTTTCCAATATGACTTATCAGCAACTCCTAGCAAGAAGTAGAATCTGTTTCCCGCTTTTTGAATCTGAACTGCCCTTTATGACTTACTTTGGCCAGTACAATATGGTAGATTAAGAAGCACTCATACTTTTGCAATACTTCTTCTTCTCTTGCTCCCTGTCTCTCATCTGGATGTCTTGAGAGCACAAACCCAGGCTGGCCTGATGGAGGATGAGAGCCATATGAGCCATATGGATTAGAGCTGAGGTAATCCAGTCAATAGCCACCAACCTTCAGCTGGCCACAGATGCTTAAGGGATCCAGTCAATACCAGGACACCCAGCTGAGTCCAAGATACATTTCCAATGGGCAGAATTATTGGATGAGACAGCTGTTTCAGTTAGCCTCAGTCCCCTCAACATAATATGAAGACAATATTAGGTCCCTCCTAGAGATGTTAGAGTCACATGCAATGATATATGTGAAGAACTTAGTATAACACTGTATTTGGCCCATGAAAGGAATTCTATATAAAGTAGATTTTATTGTTTTTTTTTTTTAAACTAAGTCACCAGCACTGTCTTCTGAGTTATCCCTTGCACCACACTGGTGGAATGGTCATTAGCAATGGACACAATCTAGTCCACCTCAAATTACATAGGAAAATCAAATAGCCCAGACAGATGACCTCTGGAGTCCTGCATTTAACTAGGCAAAGCTAACAAGTTCTAAATGGCCTTATGATTTTATACATACAACATCAACTTTAAGAACCCAAGTTCTAAACTCCTAATGTTCCAAACTGTGTTTTGAGCCTTTGTATATGTCATATCTCCCATTGATAACATTCTCCTTTCCTATCTCTCCCACTACTCTATATAGTTAACACCTTTTCATTTTAGATACTGTGTCCTCTGCCATACCCATCCTGATTCTGTCTATGGTAGAACACCTTTCTCTGTGCTTATACTTCCTTTATGAACCAATCACAATTATTTACTTGTGTATATTTCCACTAGTTTGTAAATTCTATGCTATACCAGACACTTAATAATGTTCTGAATTAGTAAACAAAGATATTATTTCATATTTCAGACTGTCTATTTGAATTCCTCACAATACAGATTTTCTACCTACACCCTTAGTTTGCACACACTGTCTCCCCTCCTTTATTTAGTTGTGTAGCTGAACTATCTAATTTCTTGCTTATTACTTTGTTGTATTATCTTAGTTTTTCTGCATGTTCTTTCAAAACACCCTGTCCTTGTAAGTTTTGACATCAGATAGGAAGCCAGGTAACATGACAATCAATAACCTGATGATTTTGTGAATAGAACAAGCATCTACATTGTGAATGGTTGTTCAACTCCTATTGTTCATGCCTAAAATAGCCTAACTGAGCAAGGCCTAATAACACAGAAAAATCAATCCCTTGGAGTTATTTTAGAGGTCATTTCTAAATTACTCTTATTTATTTATTTTGTGGTACTAGAGATTAAACATAGGGGCTTTATACTTCTGAGCTATATCCACAGCCATTTTCTTTTTTTTTTTTTTTTCCTTTTGGAAACAGTGTCTTACTGTGTTACTGAGGCTATCCTCCAACCTGCAATCCTCCTGTCTCTGCCTCCCACATACTGAGATTTAGGTGTGAGCTACCATGCCCAGTAGTTCTAAATTGTATCAGCTATTTGAGCAAAGTATTTGTTTGACAATAGACTGCCTGTCAGACTTAAAATTTTAATACAGTAACTGAATGTTCTAGAAATAAAAGACACAAAAAATGAATCCTCGTTTAAGAGACACGGAAAGCCTGAGTTACATCTTAGACTAATAGCAAAGTTAGATTTTAGGACTTATGAATTTTGACTTATGACAATGCAGTTTTCATCTGTCTTAATATCAAATCAATGATTATATTAGTTACACTGATTCAATTTTTCCCTTCAAATTCAAGATTAACTGCTTCTGCTTCTTTCTCATTTCTGTCTGTTGTCTGGGTTTATGTCAGCAAACTCCTTTATGGTAGCAAATATATTACACTTGTCCCCTACTGTTGGGGTCTTAGCTGGGCCCGGCTAGACCTCGCCTCAAGATGGCGCCTGGCAGAGTGCCAGGAGCAGCTGCAGGTGGTAACATCCTAGGGCTGAGCCACGCTAGAGCGCATGCACCAGCACACCAGAGCCCGTGGCCTGAGAGTGCTCCCAGGTAAGAGCTGTATGCAGGCATCTCGTGGCTCAAGCCCTGGTTGGCTTTAAGAGTACTCCACCTCTCGCCCTGAGAGAAACGACTACTACTATGAAGATGGTTACTGTTAGAGTTGCTGTTAGAGGACGTTATGGTTACTGTTACTGCTTGGGTAATGTCCTCGGTCCCAGAGAGAGAGAGAGAGAGAGAGACAGAGGTACAATAAAAGAAGCTTGAACCAGCAACGCGTGATTATCGTCTCCATTGGGTCCTCGCGGTTGAGGGCCCTGCGCGGGGGACCTACCTCTATCCATGTAGCACATGATGAACTCTCAACTAATGGGAGAATGAAGGAATGATTGCATCCATCAATCCATTTCTATCCACCCAACACAGGCAAGCCTTCTTAACACAGAGGGAGATGCAAAAACAATTGATTCAAATATCTACTCTTAAGAGAAACCAGATCACCAGATCATCCTGTCTTACTGCACTCTACAGCACGCACCCCTCAACCTCAGGGGAGCTGGCAGCTCACCATCATTACCACCACCATTGCTTGACAAACCAGGGAGCCATTTACATTTTCCAAATTAGAACAAACTCTTCACAAAATATTTAATTGGAAAATAAAATGTACATATTCAAAGTGAACAATGCGATACTATGATTATGTGTATATATTATGTATTGACTACCATGGTTAAATTAATTGATTAATTAATTAATTAATTACCAGTACACACAGTTAACAGTTAATAGTTAACATTTGTGCATTGGAGTGATGAAGAGGACACTCAGAATCTACTTTGTTATCAAATTTCAAGCACACAATACCCTATTATTAGCTGTAGTCACCACACTATACATAGATCCCCCCAGCAAAGTCTTTATTCATTTCAGGGTCATTACTCCCTGAACAAGAATTTAATTTTAAATGAATCAAAAATTCATAGATCAATAATTCATGGTAAATAAATAGAGATATAGATGACTTGCTTGGTATTAATTTAGTATTACATATGTATTTGCACAACTGTTTTGTGTGCCTAGTTAGAGCTTCTTGTTACCCTACCAAACATTAGAATGTCACATTTGATCCTGTCAAGCTCAGTCTTTCTGTATTTTGACATAGTCCTTGTTTTTCCCAGTTTGTGTCATTTGCAAATTTGATGGGCATGTCATAAGTGTCTGCATCAGAGTAATTGATGATAATGGGTGAACAACAACAAAAGAAAACCTTAATTTATGTTCCATAAGCGTATGAAGATAGGAACTA
>PVLC010039912.1:0-14086 GCA_004027655.1 Graphiurus murinus
ATTCTCCATTTTCCTGCAAATGGCATAAATTTGTTCTTCTTTACTGCTGAGTAAAATTTCATTGTGTGTATAGCCCATAATTTTGTAATCCATTCATCTGCAAGTGGACACCTAGGTTGGTTCCATAATTTGACCATTGTAAATTGTGAAGTTATAAACATGGATATGTGTGTATCACTACAATTTTCTGATTTAAGTCCCTTTGGAAAGATACCAGGAATGATATAGCTAGATGTATGGTGAATCCATTCTAAGTTTTCTGAGGAATCTCCACATTAATCTCCATAGCAGCTTCACTAATTGGCAATCCTAGCAACAGTGTAAAAGAGTTCTTATTTCTCCACATTCTTGCCAGGATTTATTGTTGTTTGAATTCTTGATGATTGTGATTCTAATTGGAATTATATGGGGATTGAACTCAAGGATTCTCTACCACTGAGCTACCCTCTCACCTTTACCCTATTTTATTTATTTATTTTTTTTATGTTGAAACAAGCTCTCAGTAAAATTCTGAGGCTGGCCTAGAACCTGCAGTTCTCCTGTCTCAGCCTCCTAAGTACTGAAATTACAGGTATGCACCATAGAAGTCCAGCATTGTCTTATTTGTCTTTATCTTGAGTATATTAGGTGTTTGAGAAATGTTTTCCGATTATTAGTTGATACACCAATGTAAGTAATAGGGGGTAAATACTCATTAACTGAAAAGGAAAAAAGAGTAATTTATTTTCTATTTATTTTCATCGCTAGCACACTAATTCTCCTCTTATGATTCAGGTACGTCAACCAACTTGACCACACATAAATGCTGCAGTTCGGTGTGGTTCCTTCTGCATCTGCATCCCTAGACAGGGCATCCAGGAAATGTGACAGTACCCAGGCAGCCCATCCAGAAATCTCTGACAGGTGCTGCCCTGCTCGGCACAGCCGGAGACCCTGAAAAGAAACAAGAACATCAAGTACATGGAGTGTCAGGGAAGCTCCAGGGTGCCACAACAGGAAACACAGAACTACAGCTGACTAATGCTGATGGGAGAGCAGACCTCAGGGGTCAGGGAACCTCAACTTCAAACTTCAGAGAAAAAGACAGCAGAAAACCTTTTATGATGAGTAAGGAGGTAAAAGGTAGTCAAACTCAGTGAAATTCAATTAGCTCCAAGTAATACCTCTGAATTTTTAAAACTCATCATTGACGTTTTTTTCTTAAACAGAATCAGTAGGCATTCCCCCGCCCCCCATCCTTGTCTAACCCTCGCAGAGAGACAACAAATTGTTTGTGATTTATCAACGAGGAAACACAGGAAAGGCACAGAAGGAAGCCATACACAGTCCTGGTGTGCTTGCTCACCCACGCAGAGCTATTCGTTTGTGTAGCTGCTTCTGCTCTTTGCTGTCAAAAAAAGATTTAAATGTCTAAAGAACACATCCTAAACATTCTTTCTTTTTATAACTCCTAAATTTGTGGAGTGCAAACAATGTATATCATCTATCTTCCCCTACTCCCACCCCAGTATGAAATGAATTTGTGTAAGTTGCTAGTATGATAAATTATAATATATGATGGAAAAATAATAGTGCAGGCCTACTATGTGTGTTCTCCCCAGAAAACCAGATGCATAGTTGCTTTTGAAACTCTCTCCCTATCTTTAGGGATTTCACTCTGCTTGGAATGTTTCTCCTTGGAATATGGGACTCGCAACTTCCTAAATTTCATCCCACTACTTTGTCCCTTCCCATTCCTGAAAGATACATTACCTAAAATCATAAATTAAAACAAAATAGTAAATTTTAAATTACATTTATAATTCATCAGTCTTTAACATAGTATTCTTTTCCTTGGAGACTGGTACAGAGAAAACCATCACCCTGCCTCAAGAATGTCTGTTTCTGCATTTATTTCTCTGGTAGCATCCTTCTAGCTCTATTTAAAGGAAATCTTAATTAAGAGACATATACTTTGGATTAAATGGAATTGATATCTATTGAAGATGTGGTCAGTGTTTTCCCAAGGAACATTCCACAAACATTTCCATATAAATGAATGAAAACAAGCCTAAAGGAATCTTTAGAAATGAAACTTAACATGCTCCACTGGACTAAATAAGGTCTTATTATAGGCAATCCTGTTCATGTTCTTCTATATATTGAGTAAAGTTAACCATCCCAAACCATTCAGGTTAGTTTAAAACTGGACAGATACTTCTTCTGAATGCCAGTTATGTAATTTGTCCTTACAAATACCTGTGAACACAATTGCCTACAACACTGTAAATAAGAGAGGCAAACATTTTACTTCAAGACAAAAGTGGGTTTTTTTGTTACTGTTGTTGGACTGGTATAAACACCATAAAAAATCATTACAATAAGCAGAGAAAATAGAACTGGAGTGGTTAAGAAAATAAGACTAGTATTTATGAAGGACTCAATATTTAAATATATTCACTAATATTTGATGATACATTTGGTTAAATTCAACATTTAATCAACCCAATAGTGGAAGGAAAAAATAAGAAGAAACTAGAATGTCCAGTTTCCTTCTTCAGTATTTCAGAGTATTAATGATAAAAATTCAAAATAATTTATTACTAATACTTGATTTATTAATAATTATGATTTCCTATTTTGAAGGAGAGGGTTATTAAATTTTGAGCATCTGACTCATGCCTCTTTTTCTCTTAGAGCTTATGAAGTAATATAGCATTTTTTTCTTAGAAACTACAGGCATTTCTAACTGCTGGTAAAAAAAAATACAAAAACAAAAAATTTGCTCTTCTTATAAAGATATATAGCAAAGGAATTTTTCTTCAGGCATTATAAAACAAGTGTCACAAGCTCAATGGGTTCTTTAGCTCCTGTAGGATAGAAAATAAACATGGATAACAATGACAGTTAAGAATTATTTATTGCATTGATTGACATAGCAAAGTGACTACCGGGGGGGCAAAGAAATAAGGAAAGGTAGCCATCCTTGCTAGAGGCAGAATAGCAATGATATAAAGGGATGAACAGCATATATATGTTTTGGGGCTAGAAAATAATATATTTATAAACTCTGTTGCAAACTCTCATTGCACCTGTGCCAATTTGCATACAATAAAAGTGTGCCTAAAATTGTGCCCCCTCATACCTGGAGAATCTTTAAACATGTAAATGTATTTCAGTAAGGATCTCTAGATCCTTTTCAGCAAGTAATGGTGGTCAGCTCTGTCCGAGCCAGTTGAATGCTCTCCTATTTGTCTTGAACAATGAATGCCATTTATCTTAAGTATAGAACTTGCAGTGCAGTCCTATTTTTTTTTTTTTCCATACTGGGGATTGAACCCAGGAGCGCTTCGTCATCAAGCTACATCCGTAGCCTTTTTAAAATCTATTGTTTGAGACACAGTGTCCCTAAATTGTTAAACCTGGCCTCAAACTTGCAATCCTTCTGCCACAGCCTCAAGCACCTTTGAGGTTATCAGCATGTACCACTGAATCTGACTGTGTAGCCTTTTCAATAGCCACCAACTTAAACTTAACCCTAAATTCCTGTCTCACAAGTATTAGTTCTACCCCAAAGGGTATATAGCAACTTGAACTTTAAAGACCTTTGCTATATCCTATAGAAATAATTTTTGATCTTTGAAAAATTTATAATTCTGATGAAATCTCCTTACTTACCCAAAGAGGACTAGTGGCAATCACTTTTCTCATATGAAGGAGACAAAATGAAATGACTTACAAATTTCCCACTGAAATATAAGACTTGAGAGTATGGTTTTACTGAAGAACTTGGATTTCCAGGGGAAAGGATTAGATGAAGATATTCACTGCTCCTGTGGCAATAGGTTTTCAAAAGCAATAAATTATTTAAAAAATCACATTCTTGAAGACAACATGGACCTGATGAAGCAAAAAGGACTAGATATGCTAAAATTTCAAACAGAAAACCACTCATCTGCCATTTTCTTCTCTGAAGGCATTTGCCAAGATTAGCATAAGTACAGAATTGGGTTTTATATAAGCAGAAGGAACTTTCCATGGGAAAGAGAAGTCAGCTAAGTTTCAGAAGATATTATTTTTACAATATTATTTGGCAAAATTGCTGAAGTGGTCAGAAGTATGCAGAAAGAAATAAGAGAATCTGAAGGTCATAAATCACTTCAAAAACAAAACAAAGCTCTGCACCCAAAGGACTTCATTGGTGAATTCTACCATAGGAAAAAAATAATAGCAATAGAACTAAATTTATACAAAATTTTTCAAACAAGCACTTTCTAATGTACTTTATGAGACCATTACAACTATAATACCAAAAGCTGAAAAGTACATTACAAGAAGGAAGAATTTCAAGCTACCATCTCTCCTGAACAAAGATGCAAAAAATCTTCAAGAAAATGTAAACAAATAGAATCTAGTGATACATAAATAAAATAATACATTATGACCTAGAATATGTTGTGACCTTGGAGTTTATTCCAGGAATTCAATGTTCAAAAATCTTTCAATATAATTTACTACATCAAGCAAATAAGTGGAAAATTCATGATATTTTAAACAAACAGAAAAGGATTTGAAAAATTCAAGAGCTATTCATAACAAAAATATCTTAGCAAACTAAGCATAAAAAGTGCTTTAATTTGCTGAAATATCACTTACTAATTCTCTTTGCTGCTTTCTTCAGATTTTTTTAATCTATAGTCATATCACCTTGGATAAAAATAATTTATTCTTTCTAACTTTTCTTTTATTTATTTTTTGTCTTATTGCATTAGTACTTCCAGTATGGCACTGAATGAAATTAGTGATAGTTTTTCTTATTCCTGAACTCAGGGGATAGGTGTTGAGTATGTCACCATTAAGTGATTTTAAAACATCTGAAAAAAAGAGCAGTGAGAATTAGTAAGTGAATTCTGAAAAGCCCTATTTTATTAGTCAGGCTTTTCAGAGAAACACAATGACTAGAATATATAATTATAAAAGGGGACTCATTAGATTGGTTTATACAACTACAAACGTAATAGTCCCACAATGGCTGCTTGCAGGCTGGAAAGTCAGAAGTGGTAGCTCCTTAATCTAGGAAGCTGGAAGCCTCCGAGCAAGAGAGACCAATGATGCAGCCCTTAGTCAAGACTGAGGGTCTAGAAACTCCCTGGAGAGTTACCGGTTTAGCTCCAAATTCACATAGAAGAATCTAGAATCTGATTTCTACAGGAGACAGCAACAGCAAAAAGAAAAAGTGTGCTTGCCCAAGACAGGTGCAGCCCCCATGCATAGGCTTCCCCCTTTTTCACTCCATGTGTGCTCTCAGCGTTCAGAGTTGCCACCTGCATTCAGGAAAGGTCTCCCCCCTCACTTCCCTGACCCTGAGGTCATTCTCTGCCAACCCCTCACTTGGGATTACATTGAATACATACAAATCAATATAAAAAAGCAACATTCCTCTACAATTGTAACAAATTATTAGAAATAAAATTTTAAATGTCATTTATAATTGAACTGAAAACATCTTATAAATCAAGGCAAACCAAGAAATAAATTTAGCAAAGCATACAAAAACTATTCATAGTAATCTACAAACAATATCAAGAGATATTTTTAAAAAGCTAAATTAAGAGATATGTCATGTTGATGGACAGGAAAATTAAATAAAGATGTCAGTTTTCCCCCAAAATGAGCTACATATTCAATGTAATCCCAAGTCAAATCAATATTATGGCAGAGGTTTCTTCCTAAGGAAATTGAGAAATTAACTTTTAAGTTTATATGAAAATATATCAAAGAATCTAGTCAAGGCATTATCCCTTAATAACAAGAACAATGTTGAGGAACTCAAACCACCAAGCTTCAAAAATTACTATAAAGTCAATTATAACAATGTAGATTTGGCCCTGAGACAATGTGATTTATAGTAAAGATGATGTTGACATTTAATATAAACAACTGTCTTTTTTTTTTTTTTTTTTCGGTACTGGGGATTGAACTCAGGGGCATTCTACCTCCGAGCTACACCCTCAGCCCTATTTTTTATTCTTAATTTTGAAACCGGGTCTCACTAAGTTGCAGAGTGCCTCACTAGGTAGCTGAGGCTGGCCGCGAACCCGGATCCTCCGGTCTCAGCCTCCCGAATGCTGGGATTACAAGCGTGCGCCACCACGCCCGGCTTAAACAACTGTCTTTTTAAAAATGCTGGAGACATCGAAATCCACGTCAAAGCAATGATTGTTGATCTGTATCCCACAACATACACAAAATAGATTCTAAATTATTAATAGACTTAAGTGTGAAAGAGAAAACAAAACTTCTGCAATTAGAGTATAATGTTTTCAATGCCTTGGAGTTAGGCAGATTTATTACATAGGCCACTAAAGACTCTTACCATTAACAAATATTGAGAAAGACTTCATTAAAATTAAGAACTTACATTTATCCAAAGATCTCTATTAAGGGGGAAAAAGACAAGGTACAAAGTGGGAAAAGATAGGATTGTGTACAAGTGAAAACAGGTTTATAACCAGAATATATAAAAAGAAAATATTTATATATTTAAGTCTTTGAAAAGTAATTATAAAGATATCAAAATAATAAATAAAAATATTAAAATACAGTAACATTATTTTTTATTTATTTTTTTAATTGGTGCATTGTAATCATACATCTTTGTTAGGTGCAAGCTGGTAAAGACATACATGCACGCATTTCTCATTTAATCCTTTTCCAATTCCTACCCCACTTCCTCCCCCTCCCTCCTTCTCAGGTTCAGTAACAGTAACATTATTCTTCAGTGAAACCAAACCTAAATTTAAAAATATGCAAATGCCCAATAGGTTAAAATTGTAAGTTTTGACATTACCTACTACAGTTAATCACATGTCTAGTACATGACCCAGCCAATTCCTTCTCTCTTTCTCTCTCTCTCTCTCTCTCTCTCTCTCACACACACACACACACACACACACACACACACACACACACACACCACATAGAGAGATCCAGAGAGGAATGAATACGTACATTCGTCAAGAGACATGTACAAAACAAGTACATAGCAGCATTACTCATAAGATTAAAAAGCTGAAAAAAACCTCAAGTTCCCATCAACAAAAGAATCAATAAACCAACATTCTCATATAATAGAAAACAACACAGCAATAAAAGTAATAAATTATTGATAGACTTCATCTTGAGCAATAGAAGTAATATCTAAAAGTGTACAAACTGCTCTGGAGAGAGGGAAGTGAATTGATTAAAAAGGCACAAAATAAAAAATTTTTCAGGGCTGGAAATATTTTATATATTTACCTCAGAGATGAATATATGATATATAAATTTATAAATAGGTAAATACACATATACATAAATTTAAAGATCAGTACATTTAAAATTAGTGTACTTTACTAAAAGTAGTTTGTATATGCACTAAAAAACTAATAAATTTAGAGTAGCAATATGTATGATATATTAATCACAAGTTATGATTATTGAGAAAAATATTAACACTAAAATATTCTTTAGGTTCTATTTGAAAAAATATGTATTCCTCTTTCTGGTTTTTTCTTCCATCACTTACTTCTCTCTTACTACTATTCACAAACATTATATTAACTCTCTTTAGCTTTATAGGACATAACCTTTGTTCTCTTGCCCTAAAACACCAATTATGAATCTTGCATACTTACAGAGGCAGCTTAAAAAACTAAACAGTAGGCAACTGTTAATTCAGTTTCATCAATCTTTCATCTTATAGTAGTATTAATACCTATTTTGCCCCAATTCTCCCATCCAGACTATTCATGGGAGCCACTCTTGACTAGTTTAACTATTTAGTTTCTCCAGTTTGCTCATCTCTCTTTCTTCTCTATGTCAACAAGTGGTAATTCTTTGGTTTCATCTGACAGAAATCTCAAGTCAGTCTTAAGCCTGTCTTTTTGCTTTACATTCCTAATCTAGTAAAAATCAAATCCCGTCAACTTTATTTTGAAAATAACCAGTCCCCAAGCCTTTTACTCCGGGGCCACCTCTACCACTTAGTCTGTTTTACACCCTCTTTCACCTGGATCATTGCAGTGGCCACCCAAATAGATGACTCTAGTTGTTTTCCAGCTTTGTTCCCTCTAAATATATTTAGCAACACAGAATCCTGATTGTTTCAGTCGCTACTGTAATCCAGAACACCTGACCACCACAATTTAGAGGAAGGAGATTCACTTGCTCACAGCTCTGAAGATTTTCAGTCATGTTAGGCCAGAGGAAGTCTGCATAGCTCAGGGTAATGATGGTGGAAGGCAGAGAGAGAGAAGGGTGGAAGGTTCCATTCTCACATCATGGAGGCCGGAAGAGAGAGAGAGAGAGGGAGAGAGAGAGAGAGAGAGAAGAGAGAGAGAGAGAGAGAGAGAGAGAGAGAGAGAGAGAGAGAGAGAGAGAGAGAGAGAGAGGCAAGAGGAGGGGGGACCATATGTAATCACAAAGTCAAACCCCCAGGGACTCCTCAGCAATGAAGCTTTGCCCCCAACATGGCTGCCTCATCTACGCGAGGTCTAGGGGCACATTCTAAACCCAAACCATAACACTAATTTTTTAAAAATATAAATCAAATCATGACTTTACCTACAAGCTCTTAAACTCCCTCAGAGTAAAAGCCAAACCTTTTCAAGACCCTGCCTGGTCTGTGTACTCCTCAGAAACCTTCTGACCTAATCTCCTATTGCCTTCCCTCAGGAGGCACCTTATGGTGCCACATCAGAACTCTTCTAGAATTATTTCCACTGCTAGGCACACTTTTACTGCAGGGATCTGCATTGTCTTCCTCTCATGCTTTTGAGTCTCTGTCCATTTTTCAACTTATTAAAGAAGCTTTCCTTTCTCACACTACATAAAAGTTCAAATGGTCTCTTTCTCCCTAAACATTTCACTTGCTCCTCACCTTGATTTCTTTTTCTCTGTAGTACTTACTACTCTCTGACAAATTGCATATTTATAAATGATTATTTATTTTTTGTATTCCCATTGGGATGAGGTCTCCTTGAAGGCATGGATTTTGACATTATTGTTTATTGCAAAATCCTATTGCCACGTTGCACTCAATGCATATATTTGTTGACTAAATTGATTAAATGAATGCACCAAAAAGCCCACTAAGGAGTCCTTCAAAAGAACCTTTTTATCCCTAGAAGAAATTCTAGAATGAATTGAATCAAACATGGCATATTATAGTGATTGAAAGCATTGTTCCTGCAGTCATATTGGCCAACTCATTTCCTGAAACTATGGAACTTTTCAAAACTACTTTTTCTGCCCATGCCTCATATTAATGAGCTACAAAATGAGATCAACATAACAATATTTTGAAATAATCCATGGAAAAAGCTGTAAATAGTGCTCTGTGTATATACAAAGTGGTAGGTAAATGTTCTTTACTAATATCTTTAGTAGTAGTAGTAGTAGTAGTAGTAGTAGTTACATGTGACCATGCAAAATGGTGAATCTCATATACAAAATTTTGAAAATAATTTATGGCTGATGCTAACAAAGTGTAAGACATGAATTCTTCCTTCAAGATGCTTATAGCCAGGCTGGGGAAAAACTCAACAGAGCCCTACTTAGAATGCATGAACTTTCCCAGCCCAACTTTAAGCATCTTCAGGGTAGAATTCATGTTTTACTCTTTGTATTTAACATATTGTTGGCACAAACTATATCTTCTTTTCAAAATTTTGTGCATTGATTCCCAGCACCACACATGTACACAAATAAAAGGTGATGCTTAAAGTCAAGTTCTACAAATAAAATTTAAAATATAAAAAGAATAATAAGCCAGGATGACCAAGTTATTAGTTCAATTGGAACTACTTAGTTCTACTAGATTTCATTGTCTGTACCCTTAGGAATAATAAATTATCCATTTTCCAAACATAAACAAAATTATAATGAAGAATTTTCAAAAACTCAAACATGATCACAAGGCCAAGTAGCAATGACACAAATCCCTAGCATGCACTAATATAACTTAAACATTATGAAGCCTCTTCATGAATGATATACTTTGCCCCAGGCAGCTCTAATGCTTAAAACATAATTTTGTTTGTCTCTGCTATAAGAGAAACATGAAAATAAATTCCACAGAAATTAAGGTGAATTAGTTTGAGTAAAAACATAGAAACAGTTGTAGACTTGATCTCTGAAGGACAGACCTCAGCAAGACTGGTGCTTGCACCTGTTAGGAGCACAGTGCCCTTGGGAAATGAATCTTTCATTCACCTGGTCTCTGTAAACACCCAGGGAAGTGGAAGAGGTATTAAGAGTTATTTGCAACTGGTGAATGGCGATCATATAGCCGATTTTACAGTACTGCTCATGAGGGCCAAGAGATTTTCAGATCCTCTTTTTCAGAAGCATCAGCTTTGAGCATATCAAAGGATCCAGAAAGGAACTTTATCTTGATCAGCAATTTAAGTTGTTTAGAGATATTTGAAAATAGAGCACCCTGGTCCCTCACATTTGGGATATAATAGTTTCCTCTTTTGTCTGCCATCTTCATGAAGTTCTTATGCTCTGTGCTTACACTGAGTTTCCCTGCCTTTACTTGTTGTCTAAACAATCATTTGAACTCTCCTTATGTTCACATACTTGGGTTTCAAAGTGAAAATGCTGATAGTATTTTGCAACCCAACCAAGGGATTCTGGGTTAATTCTAGAGGCCATATATCCTTGGAAAGGATGCTAGGCATAGGGAAAGAATTAACTCAGAAAATCATTTATACTGCTTCTCTTATGGTTTTGATATTGAATGACCCCTGGAAAATCTGATGTACTGGAACTTCGAAAATATTTAAAGATGTCAGGTGTGGTGGTGCATGCTTATAATCCCAGTACAAGAAGTACTCAGGAGCCTGAGACAGGAGGATGGCAGTTTTGCAGCCAGCCTCACCTACTTAGTGAGGGCCTCCACAACTTAGTGAAACTCTGTTTCAAAATAAAGTATCAAAAATATGGCTTGGAGAATAGCTTGGAGGTATAATGCCCCTGGGTTCAATCCTCAGTACCCCCAAAATAAAAAATAAAATAAATTAAATATATGTGTGTGTGTTTATGTTTAAAGATGAAATAACGAGAGGTTTAATTTCATCAGTGGATAAATCCTTTGATGGATTAATGAATTTATTGAATGGTAAGGTAAGCATGTAACGTGTGGCTAGAAGAGATAGGATGTGACCCTTCAGACTTCATATATGTCCCTCATCCCCTCTCCTCTCTGCATCCCATGATCATGCCCTGACCTCACCAGTCATGACCTGACCTAACATGGTATGAAACCTCCAGAACTGTGAACAAGTAAATCTTTCCCCTAAGTTGTGGTCATCAGGTATTTTGGGTCATAGCAGTGAGAATGCTAACTGAAGTAGTCCCTTCCCCAAGATAATTTATAACCTTGGGTTAAGAGAGTAAACTAAAATCCTGTTTCTAAAATCACAAGAAGGAGAACAAAAAATGAAAGACTAAAAACTTACACTTGTTCTTTTTCTTGCCTCCCATTTAATCAAAGCATCAAACAGAAGCACTTGCTTGAATCAGCCATACTCAAATTGAAATGTACTAATTGGGACATGAAACTGAGAATCCAACTGGAAAAAAGTTCTGTTTAATAGGTAGATAATATATGCATTTGATGGAATATTCTCTGTGCATGTTTCAATGAAATTAGTCAATAAATTTGAAAATTGAATGCTTGTCACTGGACAATAGTCCATGACTTCAGGTAATATTAAATTGAAATGGTCTTTAGACCATTCCAGGTCCATAGCAGGCTTCTTTGGATTTGACATCTTATTAAGAAAAATATGTCTTTCCTGGCAAAGGCAACTATACTAAAGGAACAGGATGAGTACTTTGGGGAGGCTAGCAGGATGGGTAGATCCTCTCTAAAGACTAAATTCTGGGGAAGGAGCAATATTATTATTTTGTTCCTGAGTTGTCTTAAAGTATTTAATTGGGCCACCATTTCCTAACTGAGAAAAGGAAGCTGCCACCCTCCTTCTACTGCCAACTCACCATTAATAAAATTTGGCTAAAACTTGGGTAAAAGCTCTATCTAAAATGGCTGGTCAAACCAAGATGGTCTCAATGATAATATAGCAGGATCTTCCTGGATCTTGTGTGTGAAAATACAGAGAGTTTCAGGGCATAGGTTGGAAATGGCCTTAAATTCATATATGCATAAGGAGATGGCCCTGAGTGGAAGGGAAGGAAACTCTGCTCCAAAGAAAATAGCTACTGAGGTCACAGTGTCCTAGCCTCTCTGCTCCCTGAAAGGTCAGTGACCCTTCAGGGAAGTGGCACCAAAATGCACCCAGCTAATTTAAACCAATGTCTTAATTTAAAATTAAGGGATTTTTTAGTTTTATTTTAATTTAACTCAATACACAATAATTATACATATTTATGGAGTGCAGAGTAATATAGGTATACATTAGGTAATGATCACATCATTTTAAACAACTTTAGTCAAACAAAAAGTTGGTTGACTTATAGGAAAATATTTAAAGTAATATATCCCTTAAAGACAGGTTGCCCTTCATATATTAGGAATGTCAAAAAAAAAAAAAAAAAAAAAAAGAAACAATAAGTGAGAGATATCTAAATTTCCAAATCAAATGAGATATGTAAATACTTTATTGTTGTCAGCTGCTGAACAAAAAGAACAGAATAACCCTCTGTAGCATTTAGATAAAAGTTGAACAAACAGGCCACTAAATGTAAAAGTATTCATAAAATTATTTGTTCCTACTCAATTCCTGCTTGATATTGATCAAGACATATCATATTCCATTAGTTTCCAAAGGATGCCATATGTCTTGGCTCATTCATCAGTTCTTTCAAAAGGCGGGAGGAGAGAGGAGAGAGTGTGATTAAAATAAAATAACAGAGAAAATACAATGCTATGTTTATGATGTATAAGAACCAAAATGTGCAAGTGTATTTTTGTCTGTGGATGTGCATTTCCAGAATAAAGTAGCAGATCTCTTTTTAGTAGATGGCTCCTGTCTTCTACTGAAGTACATCAGTTGACTTATCTCTCTTGATCTCCAACTATGCAGATTTGATTGCCTTCCCACCAAATTGGAGTCTGGTCTGCTTCATAGGCAATCACTGTTGTTCACAATAGGTTTTCTAAGTGGTGTATGCTGTCTAATCTTTTTTTTTTTTTTTTTTTTTTTTTTGCGGTACTGGGGATTGAACTCAGGGGCATTCTACCTCCAAGCTACTCCTCAGCCTTATTTTTTATTCTTTATTTTTGAAACAGGGTCTCACTAAGTTGAAGAGTTCCTCACTAGGTAGCTGAGGCTGGCCGCGAACCCTGATCCTTCGGTCTAAGCCTCCCAAATGTTGGGATTACAAGCGTGTGCCACCACATCCGGCTTGCTGTCTAATCTTAAATTTCACTATAGAACCATGCAATCCTGCTACCTTCTAATTAATTAAATCATTATCCTCAATCTTGATTCTTTCCTTGGGAATCACCTCAAGTTGATTTTTCATAGTAGAGATTCCAGATATTCTAGAATGATTGAAGAGGCAGCTACAGTGGTGAGATGTGTATTCTCTCCCTCCTTCCAGTGTACTTTATTAGTATTCTAAGCAGCTGACAAACAAGCCCCAAGTTGTAGCAAATAAGACCAGACACTTACTACTCCAAACCAACTAGCCATTTTGAAGATTGTGTTATGATTACAGAATCAGGACATGTTGATATAGTGGAAAGAATATAAATTTGCTTGTGAATGCAACATTTTCAACATTATAAGCTCTAAGACCTTGGAAGAGTTGTATAAGCTCCCTAAAGCTCAATTTCCATAAATAGTGATAAATATTTATCTTACAAGATTATTGGAAGAATTGAAAATATATGTGACAATATGCCTTTCTCATAATAGGAATAAAGTAGGTAACTAGTATTATTATAATGCATCTGTTTCAATCATTTATTGTAGGATACCAACCTTTCTTACCTCAAGGCCAAGTGACTCAAAATCATTAATTTCTCATGATTTTCATGGGTAAGGAATTTGGAAGTGGCTTATGTGAGTGATTCTGGCTTGGTATCGCCCATGAA
>PVLC010039913.1:0-14084 GCA_004027655.1 Graphiurus murinus
AAAAAAAAAAAAAAAAAAAAAAAAAAAAAAAAAAAAAAAAAAAAAAGAATGAGCTAGCCGGGCTGGTGGCACACGCTTGTAATCCCAGCATTTGGGAGGCTGAGACCGGAGGATCTGGGTTCACGGCCAGCCTCAGCTACCTAGTGAGGGCCTCCGCAACTTAGTGAGACCCTGTTTCAAAATAAAGAATAAAAAATAGGGCTGGGGGTATAGCTTGGAGGTAGAATGCCCCTGAGTTCAATCCCCAGTACCACAAAAAAAAAAAAAGAATGAGCTATATGAAGTAATATTTATTCATTACCTTTTATATACTAAATATTGTGCATACCTGAATCATCTAATCCACACATAACCCATCCAAAAAGGAATTATAGTCTTTGTTTTTCGGAATAGAAAATTGAGACCCATTGGATATTTGGGGGTTTTTGTTTGTTTGTTTGTTTGTTTGTTTTTGTGGTACTGAGGATTGAACCCAGAAGCATTTTACTTTCGAGCTACACCCCTAGTCCAATTTTATTTCTTATTTGGAAATAGGGTCTGGCTAGATTGATGCGGGTCTCACTACTTGCTGAGCCTCCCAAGTATAGGGATTGCAGGCGTGCGCTTCCCTGTCCCGCTTGGTATTTGTTGATTCTAGGCTCACATAGCTAGCAATGGCAGGGTCGGAACTTTTCCTGATGCCCGGCCAGGGCCGTTCCCACAGCCTGCCTCCTGCTGCTGGCCTTATCAAGCTCGATCCTCACCCTCGTGCTCACGTGTGTGTGCGCCAGGGTTCACATATGCACATGTCTGCAATATCCCATCTGCCTAGGTCAGGAACTTGTCATGACAAACTAAAGGTAACACTCATTTCCTGGCCGAAGTTGTTCAGTATCACTATTGAACAACTTGGGAAACAGCTGCTGATTTCACCCTGACCAGGGTCACCCTGGAGTCTTAAGAGGAATAATCTATGTAGAAAGGCATGTGGTTCCGATACGTCCAGCCCTTTGAGACGCTGTGCTGGAAGGTGGTTGAAGGGCAAAGTACTACTGACTCATGCTCATCTCCGTCCACTTTCACTCATAATGACACTTTGTCCTTCATCAGTGTGTGTGCTAAGGGTGGTTTCCAAAGCCCAAGGAAACATAGCCACTTAAATGCCCTTTCACAATGAATACAGTCATCACTCGGTATTCATAGGGGATTGGTTTCAGGACTCTGACATTTGCAGATTCTCCAGCCCCTTTTGTGAACTGCTGTAGTATCTGAATGTAACCTATGAACACCTTCCTCTATACTTTATTTTTTGCAATACTAGTGATTGAACCCAGGAACATTCTACCTCTGAGCTACACCCCCGGCCCTTTTTACTTTTTTTTTTTTTTTTGGCGGTATTGGGGATTGAACTCAGGTGAATTCTACCTCCGAACTACACCCCCAGCCCTATTTTTTTATTCTTTATTTTGAAACAGGGTCTCACTAAGTTGTGGAGTGCCTCACTAGGTAGCTGAGGCTGGCCGCGAACCCGGATCCTCTGGTCTCAACCTCCCAAATGCTGGGATTACGAACATGAGCCACCACACCCGGCTCTATTTTTTATTTTTTATTTTGAAACAGGGTCTTACTAGCCGGGCGTGGTGGCGCACGCTTGTAATCCCAGCATTCGGGAGGCTGAGACCGGAGGATCCGGGTTCGCGGCCAGCCTCAGCTACCTAGTGAGGCACTCCGCAATTTAGTGAGACTTGGTTTCAAAATAAAGAATAAAAAATTAGGGCTGGGGGTGTAGCTCGGAGGTAGAATGCCCCTGAGTTCAATCCCCAATACCGCAAAAAAAAAAAAAAAAAAAAAAAAAAAAAAAAAAAAAAGAAACAGGGTCTTATTAAGTTGAAGAGGGCTTCACTTAGTAGCTGAGGCTGGCCACAAACCCTGATCCTCCAGTCTCAGCCTCCCAAGTACTGGGATTGCGAGCATGTGCCACCATGCCTCGCCTTTTTTACATTTTTTGTCTTGAAACAAGGTCTCACTAAATTGCTGAGGCTTGTCTCAAACCTGCAATCCTCCTGTCTCAGACTACAAGTACTTGAGTTACACATCCAGCTTTTCTTCCTCTCTCTCTCTCTCTCTCTCTCCTTTGATTTACAAGCATGCTCCACAATGCCTGGCTTCTCTATACTTTAAATCATCTCTAGATTACTTACAATATTTAAATACAATGTAGCGGGTGTGGTGGCCCATGCTTGTAATCCCAGCATTTGGGAGGCTGAGACAGGGAGGATCCTGGTTCAAGGCCAGCCTCAGCTACCTAGTGAGGCACTCCTCAACTTAGTGAGACCCTGTTTCAAAATAAAGAATAAAAATTAGGACTGGGGGTGTAGCTCAGAGGTAGAATGCCCCTGAGTTCAATTCCCAGTACAAAAAAAAAAAAAAAACGATTGGGGGTATGGCTTGGAGGGAGAATGTTCCTGGGCTCAATACCCAGTACCAAAAATTTTTAAAAATAAAATAAAAAATAAGTCGGGTGTGGTGGCACATGCTTGAAATCCCAGTACTTGAGAGGCTGAGACAGGAGGATCGCTGTTTCGTGGCCAGCCTCAGCTATCTAGTGAGGTTCTCTGCAATTTAGTGAGACCATGTTTCAAAATAAAGAATAAAAAATAGGACTGGGAGTGTAGCTCAAAGGTAGAATGCCCAGATCCTTAGGTCTCAGCCTCCCAAGTACTGCCAAGTACTGGGATTACAAACGTGCATCACCACTCCTGGCTTGAGACCCTATTTCAAAAATAAAGAATAAGAGCCGGGCGTGGTGGCGCATGCTTGTAATCCCAGCATTCCTGAGGCTGAGACTGGAGGATCCGGGTTCTCGGCCAGCCTCAGCTACCTAGTGAAACACTCTGCAACTTAGTGAGACTCGGTTTCAAAATAAAAAGAATAAAAAATAGGGCTAGGGGTATAGCTCGGAGGTAGAATGCCCCTGAGTTCAATCCCCAGTACCGCAAAAAAAAAAAAAAAAAAAAAAAAAAAAAAAAAAAAAAAAAAAAAAAAAAAAAAAAAGAATAAGAGCCAGGAGTGGTGGCGCACGCTTGTAATCCCAGCATTCGGGAGGCTGAGACCAGAAGATCTGGGTTCGAGGCCAGCCTCAGCTACCTAGTGAGGCACTCTGCAACTTAGTGAGACCCGGTTTCAAAATAAAGAATAAAAAATAGGGCTGGGGGTATAGCTTGGAGGTAGAATGCCCCGAGTTCAATCCCCAGTACTGCAAAAATAAAATTAAAAAAAATAGGTATGGGGGTGTATCTCAAAGGTAGAATGTCCCTGGGTTCAACCCCTAGTACTGCAAAAAAAAAAAAAAAAAAAAGAATAAAGAAATTAATTAAATAAATAAAATAAAAAATAAAAGGGCTGGAGGCTGGGCATGGTGGTGGTGCATGCCTGTAATCCTAGTACCTGGGAGGCTGAGACAGGAAGATTGCAGGTTTGAAACCAGCCTCAGCAACTTAGGGGCTAAGAAGCCAGGAGTGGTGGCACATGCTTGTAATCTCAGTACTTGGGAGGCTGAGACTGGAGGATCCGAGTTTGCGGCCAACCTCAGCTACTTAGTGAGGCCCTCTGCAACTTGACCACTGTTTCAAAAGAAATAATAAAAATAGGACTGGGGGTGTAGTTCAGAGGTAGAACGCCTCTGGGTTCAGTCCTTAGTACAAAAAAAAAAAAAGAGGGGGAGGGAAGAAAAAAAGAAAGAGAGAGAAGGAAAGAAAGAAAGGAAGGAAGGAAAGAAAGAATATAGTAATAGCAGGTATAAGGAGCTGGTACTATCTCCAAGGCTGAGACAAAAAGCCAAGGCAGAGTCTCTCCGCCTTCCTCAGGGCCAAGATCCAGCCTTCTGGGGGGAGAGCAGGACTGTAGATCACTGGATAGTAAAGAAGTTATCATGAAAGCCCGCGTGGTGGCACACGCTTGTAATCCCAGCATTTGGGAGGCTGAGACTGGAGGATCCAGGTTCTCGGCCAGCCTCAGCTACCTAGTGAGGGACTCCACAACTTAGACCCTGTTTCAAAATAAAGAATAAAAAATAGGACTGGGGGTATATCTCAGAGGTAGAATGCCCCTGAGTTCCATCCTCAGAACCACAAAAAAAAAAATAAATAAATAAATAAATAAATAAATAAATAAATAAATAAATAAATAAATAAAAATCTTCCTGAGGCTATCTGCCAGAATATCCTGGAAATTGGCCCTCTGAAATTTGTCAGAAATTCACCCTCTAAGGGACTGAGGAAACGTGTTTCGTGGGAAGCACTCCGCTACGAAACCACCTAAGGGGAATGCTGGGGGAGCATCCGGTTGGTGCTGCTGAGCCTAACACAGCCCAGGAGCCTGGCCCTGGAGAACCAGCCATGAGTAAGAGCTGGGCACTGGAGAGGCTGCCATGCCACAGGAGACTTCCCACAGGAGCGCGGCAGAAGCAAGAACAGCTTTTTCCTGCAATGTCTCCTGAGCTCCCTCTACTGACAAAGGGTGACATAATGCCAGCTGTCAAACATGTTTATTGGGGTTTGTTGGTTGGCACTGAGGATTGAATTCCAGGGAGTTTCCATGTCACACCTCAGTCTTTTTTTTTTTTTTTTTTTCTTGCGGCACTAGGGATTGAACTCAGGGGCATTCTACCTCCAAGCTATACCCCCAGCCCTATTTTTTATTCTTTATTTTGAATCCGGGTCTCACTAAGTTTCGGAGTGCATCACTAGGTAGCTGAGGCTGGCCACGAACCCGGATCCTCGGGTCTCAGCCTCCCAAATGCTGGGATTACAAGCGTGCGCCACCACGCCCGGCTCACACCTCAGTCTTATATATTTGTATTTTTATTTTTATTTTTTGTTTTGCAATAGGGTCTCCCCAAGTTTCTGAGAGTCTCAGTACTTGCTAAGGCTGGCCATGAACCTGCAATCCTCCTGTCTCAGTCTCCCAAGTACTGAGATTACAAGTGTGCACCACTACACCTGGCTCTCCATAAGTTTTTTTTGTGTGTGTGTGTGTGTGGTACTGAGGGTTGAACTCAGAGGCATTCTACCTTTGAGCTATATACCCTCACCCTCAACCCAATTTTATTTCTTATTTGGAAATAGGGTCTGGCTAGGTTGATGAGAGTCTCACTACTTGCTGAGGCTGTCCTCAAACCTGTGATCCTCCTATCTCAGCCTCCCAAGTACTGGGATTACAAGTGTGCACCACCACGCCTGGCTTCTCCATAAATTCTTGAGCACACTCAAAAGAATCTATCCCACAACACAGCCTTCATAGTTGTCTTTCCTGTCATAACTGTCAAGTACAGCTGTCATTTTGCCTCAGTTGGCATTCCATCACAATCAACAAGTGATAGCTTGATTAATGGTGAGATTGCTTCATAACATAAATTACCAACACCCCATTTCCCATTAACAAGATCAGCATTGTACTTAGGCGGAAAGTATTAGTTAGCTTGGTGTGGTAGCACACACCTGTAATCCCAGTACTTGGAAGGATGAGACAGGAGGATCCCAGGTTTGAGAACAGCCTCAACAACCTAGCAAGACTCAGCAATCTAGCAAGACCATTTCAAAATAAAAAATGGAGCCAGTATTTGGGAGGCTGAAACCGAAGGATCCTGGTTCTCGGCCAGCTTCAGCTACTTAGTGAGGCCCTCTGCAACTTAGTGAGACTCTGTTTCAAAGTAAAAGAATAAAAATTGGACGGGGGATGTATCTCGAAGGTAGAATGCTCCTGGGTTCAATCCTTAGTGTAGCAAAAAAAAAAAAAAAAAAAAAAAAAAAAAAAAAAAAAAAAAAAAAAAAAAAAAAAAAAAAAAAAAAAAAAAAAAAAAAAAAAAAAAAAAAAAAAAAAAAAAAAAAAAAAAAAAAAAAAAAAAAAAACGGAGCCAGGTGTGGTTGCGTAAGCTTGTAATCCCAGTTCTAGGGAGCCTGAGACAGGAGGATCACAGGTGCAAAGTTCAACCTCAACAACTTAGTGAAAGTCTCAGCAATTTAGCAAGACTCTGTTACCAAATAAAAGAAAAATAGGTCTGGGGGTGTAGTCCAGAAATAGAAGGCCCTTGGGTTCAATTCCCAGGACAGAAAGAGAAAGAGAGACACAGACAGACAGAAGGAGAACTAACTAAACCTACTCCCAAATCCCATCTTTGTGATCTTTGTGGATTTATTTGTCTCCTGGTACTCTTCCTGGTAGTAATTTCGTATCTGTCAGAGTCCAAATAGGAGAAATAAACCACATAGACATTTTAACAAGTACAATTTAATAAAAAGCATTATTAATTATAATGGGATCAGTGTAATAAGGGACTGGCTAGTAAAATATAAGCGAACTTTTTGTGTGTGTGTGGTACTGGGGATGGAACCCAGAGCCAGTCTAAACTGGGGATGGAACCCAGGGCCAGTCTAAAACTGGGCGTGGTAGCACACGCCTGTAATCTCAGTACTCGGGAGGCTGATACAGGAGGATTGCCGGTTGGAGGACAGCCTTGGCAAGTAGCAGGTGCTGGTAATCACCGCACACTGCGGGAGCCGCGCGCTGGAGAAGTTCTGTGCCTGGGGAGCTCCCAGCCAGAACTAGACAGAAAAGCCCTCGCCTTGAGATGCTTCTCTAGCGCCATCTACTGACCACGTCTAACGGCGTGTCGGCTGGCTGGGGAAACTGAAGGACCCATCTCCTCCACGTTTCTGACAAATCAATTGACAACCCGCACATGACACATTTCCATCTGCCAAGGAAACAAGGAAAGAGAGATAAGGGGAGGGAAGGGAAAGGAAAGACGCTGGCTCTTCGAAGATTGTAGACAGGAGAAAGAGCCGGGCATGGTGGTGCACGCTTGTAATCCCAGCATTCGGGAGGCTGAGACCGGAGGATCCGGGTTCGAGGCGAGCCTCAGCTACATAGTGAGGCACTCCACAACTAGGTATCTGAGGCTGGCCGTGAACCCAAATCCTCCGGTCTCAGCCTCCCGAATGCTGGGATTACAAGTGTGCGCCACCACGCCTGGCTACCTAGTTGCTTCTTGGTGTTCTTCTTGTCTCTAGGCAGCTGCCCTGTCATTTGCAACCATTGACTCCTATTCCCAAGACAAAACAAGTGAGGCTCTCAGCAATTTAGCAAGACCCTGTTTCCAAATAAAAAGTAAAATAGATTTGGGGGGTGTAGCCTGGAAGTAGAATACCCCTGGTTCAATCTCCAGTGAAGAAAAGAAGAAGGAGGAGGAGGAAGAGGAGGAGGAGGAGGAGAACAAGAGGAGAGGGAGGAGAAGGAGAGGTAGAAGGAGAGGGAAAAGGAGAAGCTGCCCAACAGGGATGGTGGCCCACTCCTGTAATCCCAGTACCTGGAAGTCCGAGACAGGAAGATGGCAGGTTTGTGTCCAGCTTCAGAAACTTCCTAAGGCCAAACCAGGCGTGGTGGCGCACGCTTGTAATCCCAGCATTCGGGAGGCTGAGACCGGAGGATCCGGGTTCTCGGCCAGCCTCAGCTATCTAGTGAGGCACTCCGCAACTTAATGAGACTCGGTTTCAAAATAAAGAATAAAAAATAGGGTTGGGGGAGCCGGGCGTGGTGGCGCACGCTTGTAATCCCAGCATTCGGGAGGCTGAGACCAGAGGATCCGGGTTCTCGGCCAGCCTCAGCTACCTAGTGAGGCACTCTGCAACTTAGTGAGACTCGGTTTCAAAATAAAGAATAAAAAATAGGGCTGGGGGTGTAGCTCGAAGGTAGAATGCCCCTGAGTTCAATCCCTAGTACCGCAAAAAAAAAAAAAAAAAAAAAGGGTTGGGGGGTATAGCTCGGAGGTAGAATGCCCCTGAGTTCAATCCCCAGTACCGCAAAAAAAAAAAAAAGAAACTTCCTAAGGCCCTCCACAATTTAGTGAGGTCCTCTGCAACTTAGTGAAACCCTGTTTCAAAATAAAAGAATAAAATAAGGCTGGGGGTGTAGCTCAGAGGTAGAATGCCCATGGGTTCCATCCCTAGTACCAAAAAATAAAATAAAATAGGGTAGAGGATGTAGCTTGAAGATAGAATGCCCCTGGGTTCACAATCCCCAGCAACACACACACACACACACACACACACACACACACACACATTCTCAAATCAGCAATTTAGTCACAGATAGAAACCCAGCAAGATCAAATATTTGAGAAGCTTTTAAGTAGGGAATTATTTTTGATCTACTAAGAATAAATTCCCAAGGGGGTAGCTGCAAATTTGTAGGATAAGAATTATCTAGGCTAGTCAGAAAGAACCAAAACAAGGCCTCCTTCCCACTAATTCCCTGGCAGCAGCATTTAGAGCGCAGTAATTAGGTAATTAGACCTGGGAGCCTACGAAGAGCCTGGGGTGCCGAGAGTACGAGGACTCCACTCCCGGTGCATCCCTCGACGAAGGGGTGGAGCTGGAAGTTTTTTGAACGCAGCTCACTTGGCCTGATTCCTCTCTCCTCTGCTGTTCCAGTCCAGTGCACTGTCCCCTACCCCCCCTCCTCCCCACTGAACCCCGCCTGGCCGGCGGTTGGTCTCCCTGACAGCGCTGGCTCCTGCAAGCAGGGGCTGCTGGCTTCCGGCTAGAGCAATTTAGCATCTCAGGAATAGAGGACGTGGGTATCCACAGATAATCCGAAATAGCGCATGGACCCTGGTTCCCAGGATGGGGAGGGATGGGTTGGCGGGGAGTGGGGGGTGGGGTGGGGGGGTGTGTTTCGGTTCCTGCCTGGAAGCACACCGATTCACTCTTGCATCATTGCTCTCAATACAAATGAGGCTTTTTCCTTACACAGAATTGTGGAAAGAGAGCAAACGTAAAACAATGGGCCCTGCCGGCCAAATATAGTTTCAGCATTGATGAATTTCCTTTATCTTAATATAGACAGGTGTGTTTTAAAATTACGTTTCAGAATAGAGCGTGGTACTTGGGAGCTGAGACAGGAGGATCACAGATACCCAGACAGCCTCAACAACGTCGTAGTGAGACCTTCAGCCAACTTAGTGAGACCGTTTCCAAATAAAAAAGAAACTGAGCCGGGCGTGTTGGCGTACACTTGTAATCCCAGTACTTGAGAGGCTGAGACTGGAGGATCACAGGTTCGAAGCCAGCTTCAGCTACTTAGTGAGGCCCTCTGCAACTTACTGAGACCCTGTTTCAAAATAAGGAATAAAAAATGGGGCTGGGGGTGTAGTTCAGAGGTAGAATGTCCCTGGGTTCAATCCCCAGTACCAGAATAAAAAACAGAAGAATCTACATCTTCCACTTTGCATCATTGCTGAGCACTAGTCTCAAGTCATCTAATAGCCTTAACAAAATGTTTATGGTTAGCTGGGCGTGGTTGTGCACTGTTGTAATCCCAGTACTCGAGAGGCTGAGACAGGAGGGTCACGGGTTCACGGACAGCCTCCACTACTTAGTGAGGCCCTCTGCAACTTAGTGAGACCCTGTTTCAAACTAAAGAATAAAAAAATAAGACTGAGTGTGTAGCTCAGAGGTAGAATGCCCTTGGGTTCAATTCCCGGTACCACACACACACACACACACACACACACACACACACACACACACACACAAAAGGTTTATGGCTGACAGAAGTCCTCTGGAGGAACGCACATTCCCACGTTTTCCTTAAGCTGATAGTCTCCGATCTGAGTTTGTCAGGCGCCCTCCTGCAGACAGAGGCGGGAGTCAGCATTCCCAGTCTAGACCCCCCTCCCCGGGGGGGGGGCTCTGTGACGCGAAGAGGCTCCGCCCCCTCCGGCGGAGCCAATCGAAGCTCGGGGGCGGAGGCGCCGGGCCCTGCAGGTGCCATCGCCCGGCCTCGGGGCCAGGCTGCGGGGCGCCATGGACCCCGGCCGCGACCCTGCGGGTCCCCGCACCCAGGCTCGGGCCCGACCCCGGCCGCCCGAGACGCGGCTGCCGGTGAGCCTGGAGGAAGAGCTGTACGACTGCCTCGACTACTACTACCTGCGCGACTTCCCGGCCTCCGGGGCGGGGCGCAGCAAGGGCCGCACGCGGCGCGAGCAGGAGCTGCGCACCAACCGGTGGGTGCCCGGCGGCCACGAGCGCAAGGTCGCGCAGAAACTCTTCAATGGCCACTGCAAGCGTCGCCAGCGCCAGCTGCAGCCCCGGCCTCGCACTCGCCTGGCCTGAGCGCTGGTAGGTGAAGCCCGGGACCAGCCAGGGTCCCCGGAGACCCGCAAGCGCCCCGCCACCCCGGGTGGCACCCAGCCTGGGCAGATGTGGACATTTTTGAGGCTGCCCAGCAATAGCGAGTTGTAGCTGTACCCGCCGCACCCCTTCTCTCCTGACTCAAGTTGACGCGGAGGCACACACCTGTAATCTCAGTACTTGGGAGGCTGATACAAGAGGATGGCAGGTTCGAGGACAGCTTCAGCAACTTAATGAGACCCCGGTTCAAAATTAAAACAAAAAACCGTGGTGGCGCACGCATATAATCCCAGGACTTGGGAGGCTGAAACAGGAGGATCACAGGTTCAAGACCAGCCTCAGCAAGTAGTGAGATTCTCATCAACCTAGCAAGACCCCGTTTCAAATATATATATACATATATATGTATATATATATAACGTTAAATATATATATTTTATATTTAATATATATATTGAGCCTGGGGTGTAGCTCAGAAGTAGAATACTACTGGGTTCAATTCCAAGTAACTAACACACACACACACACACACACACACACACACACAAAACCTACTTACCTACCTTTTGGAACTTCGCAGTTGAGTAGAAGATACTAGGAAACAGAAAACATCATTTACAAAATAGAGTTTACTTCCAATGCTCATGCTTAGACTCGAATGAGTTTTGTTTCTGTCTCATTTTCTACAGGATACCCAAAGGACCTGCTAAAAGTATTTTCAATGACTCCAACTGTAACCGTGGCCCTCCATGTTGGTCAACAGAACTTTTCGACATTACTTAAGTTTACTAAAGCTTCAATCTTTTCCTTACTAATTGATTGTTAAGTAACGTCCAAGTGGGTATGCCTTTTTAGGGGTTTTAATTAAAATTGAACAGCAAGAATGGCATTTTTAACTTTCTCAGGGTTTTGTTTTGTTTTTCTTCAGTTACGATAATAACTCATTTACAATTCACAAATGCTTGGTTTCTTATATGCAAAGAAGTCACAGCCCAGCATGGTGGCACATGCCTGTAATCCCAGTACTTGGGAGGTTGAGATAGGAAGATTGCAGGTTAGAGGAGAGCCTGAGCAAATAGTGAGACTCTCATTAACCTAGTGAGACTCTGTTTCAGAATAAAAATAAAATAAGGCTGGGTTGTAGCATAGATGTAAAATGCCTCTGGGTTCAATACCCAATGACACACACACACACACACACACACACACACACACACACACACACAGAAGCAGTCACAAGCCAAGTGTGGTGGCCCACGCCTGTAATCTCAATACTTGGGAGGCTGAGATGGGAGGATCGCAGGTTCAAGACCAGCCTCAGCAACTTAGCAAGACCCTGTTTCAAAATACAAAATAAAGCTGAGCATGGTGGCACATGCTTGTAATTACAGTACTTGGGAGGCTGAGACAGGAGGAACCTGGTTCCCAGCCAGCCTCAACTACTTAGTGAGACTCTCTGCAACTTAGTGAGACCTTGTTTCAAAATAAAGAATAAAAAATAGGGCTGGGGATATAGCTTGGAGATAGATTGCTGGGTTCAATCCCCAGTACCACAAAAAAGCAAAAACAAAAAACTTCATGTAGAGCGGGTATAGTGGTGCATGCTTGTACTCCCAGTACTTAACGAGGCTGAAACAGGTCAGGAGGCTGAAACAGGAGGATCCCAGGTTTGCAGCCAGACTCAGCTACTTAATGAGGCCCTCTCCAATGTAGTGGGACCCTGTTTCAAAATAAAGAAAAAAAAATATGGCTGGAGGTGTAGCTCAGAATTAGAATGCCCCCTGGGTTCCATCCCCAGTACTACAAAAAATAAATAAATAAATAATAATAATAATAATAATAAATCAAAATAAAAAGGGCTGAGAGTGTATCTTGGAGGTAGAACTCTCCTGGATTCAATCTCCAGTACAAAAAACAAAAACAAAAGGCTAGCCATTTACTTCAGTGGTTGAACACTTGCCTTGCATGGGAAAGTCCCTGGTTCAATCTCCAGAACCATTAAAAAAAGTGAGAGAAAACATAAGATTAGGATGGGGAAGGCTAGGTCAAGTAGGCAGTTCAAAATTAGGGCTGGCGAGCAGGAAGTAGTGGCGCATGCTTGTAATCCCAGCATTTAGGAGGCTGAGACCTGTTCAAGGCCAGCCTCAGCTACCTATCGAGGCCCTAGCTGAGGCTGTCTGCGAACCCAGATCCTCCTGTCTCAGCCTCCCAACTACTGGGATTACAAGCTTGGGACACCATGCCCGGCTTCCCTACTTTTTATTCTTTATTTTGAAATAGGGTCTCACTAAGTTGCGGAGGGCCTAACTAGATGATGCTGGCCATGAACCCGGATTCTCCAGTCTTAGCCTCCCAAGTACTGGGATTACAAACCAGCACCACCATGCCCATTGTCGGGGACCAAGGTCTGTTTTTGCAGACTCACAGGTGCATAGAAGTCTGTTTCTACAGAGATGCAGATTCTCATAATGTGCTGATTACTGACCAAGGGCAACAGTACTGTTTTGTTTCAAGTTTCAGGAATAAAGATGTTTATTCAGACTTTATCAGACTGATACAGTAAAGAATTATGTGAATATTTGTTCTTTGAACCTTGGACCTGGAGATGATTATTTTCACAGATGTAACCATTGTGAGAAAACATTAACCTTGATGTATATTCTGGTGCTCTAAGAAGTATGTAAGGGCTGAGCTGAATAAACTCGGGGCTGCAGTATTCACTGACAGTCCTCCCGAATCTATCTCTTGTCTGTCTTTCTCTTTCTTAATCCTCACTCTCCATTTCATGACCGTTCGACTTTGCCAGGTGGGCACTGGCAGCCCAGCTTACTTTTCTTATTTTGAAACAGGATTTCCCTTAGTTGCTGAGTGTAAAACGCTTGCCTCAGTTCTCTTCTGCCGACCGCACTGAGAGCTTAATACAAATAATAATAATACAAATAACAGAGAAGACACGGCGCCAGACAGACAAACAGACATACACCTTGCAAGGGGAACAAATGTTCAACTTTATTAAGTGGACATAGGGTTTTTATATGCTTAGAAAAACAAAACTGACCTTGAGTATTCGGGGAAACAGACATTATCTTAAAAAAACCTAAGACCGGGTGGAGACAATCAGGCCCTGAGGAGATACCTGTTTTTTCCTCAAGGTCTCTATGCCTTATCTAGAAACTCCTTTTTGGGGAACTGAAACTGCATGAGCCATAAACTTTCCTGGGTGGTTATAGGTTTACTATCTTAAAGATCAAGATACACAATAGTCACATACCAGCTCTGACTAAGCACTTTGGCAATGCTGCAGCCACTTAGCTCCCTATGTCCTATGCTTTTTATATAAATCTTTTTGCTTCCCACAGCTGAGTGTCTCATTAAACTGCTGAGGCTGGTCTTGACCTGTCATCCTACTGTTTCAGCCTCCCCAGCACTGGGATTACAGATGTGCACTACTATGCTGGGTTTATGGCTCTTTTTTTGTTTGTTTCTGTACTGGGGATTGAACCCAGGGGCATTCTACCTCCCACCTACGCCCCCATGGTTTTTTTTATTTTATTTTATTTTATTTTTTTGTCTTTATTTTGAAACAAGGTCTCACTAAATTGCAGAGGTCCTCACTAAATAGCTGAGGCTGTCCACAAACCCAGATCCTCCTGTCTCAGCCTTCCAACTACTGGGATTACAAGTGTGCACTACTGATGAGGTAGCTTAAAAGTGTAAATGTTAGGTAGAAAAGAGGTATCGGGAAAATTCATAGAAATATAGTTTTTAGCCTTTTTAAAAAATCCGAAGAGTGTTGTCCACCCCTTGGAAGAATTTTGGTTCGGCCCAAGAGAAACTACAGCCCAGCCCACCTGGGAGGTACCGTCAAATCCCGCACACCTGGAAAGAGGAGGAGCAAAATCTCACCTGGAACTC
>PVLC010039914.1:0-14040 GCA_004027655.1 Graphiurus murinus
ATGACTATCTCACACATTACACATTATTTTTAGGGTAGAATTCAATTTTACAAAAATCTCCTTATGGATCCTATTTTCACTCTTACCAGGGAAATTTTCAACATCTACGAAGGTATAGAGAATATAATAAAACCACTTATACTATTATACAGATTAAACAATAATTCACTTTGGGGGGGTACTGGGGATTGAACTCAGGAGCATTCTGTCTCCAAGCTATACCCCCAGCCCTATTTTTTATTCTTTATTTTGAAACAGGGTCTCACTAAGTTGTGGAGTGCCTCACTAGGTAGCTGAGGCTGGCCTCGAACCCGGATCCTCTGGTCTCAGCCTCCCGAATGCTGAGATTACAAGCGTGCGCCACCATGCCCAGCTGTTAATGGTTTTAAAGAATCAATTTTGTTACTTTCATCTTTTGTCTATTTCTTTAAGAAAAAGAAAAAAAAGCCAGGCATGGTGGCACACGCTTGTAATCCCAGTACTTAGGAGGCTGAGACAGGAGGATCATAGGTTCAAAGCCAGCCTTGGCAACTTAGCAAGGCTCTTAGCAACCCAGTGAGACCCTGTTTCCAAGTAAGAAATAAATTGGGTTGGGGGTGTATCTTGGAGGTAGAATGCGTCTGGGTTCAATCCCCAGTAATGCGCGTGCACGCGCGCACACACATCCAAACACACACACACACACAAACAACAACAACAACAAAACACAACAACAACAAAAAAATACCTAGCTAGGCATGGTGGTGCTCCCTAGTACTTGGGAGGCTGAGACAGGAGGACCACAGCTTTGTAGCCAGCCTCAGTTACTTAGTGAGACCTTATTTCAAAATAAAGGATAAAAAGTAGGGCTGGGTGGATAGATTGGAGGTAGGATGCCCCTGGGTTCAATCTCCAGTACTGCAAAATAAATAAGTAATAAACAAAATACAAACCTATATTCTCCTTACTTTAGGTTTAAGGCTCTCTTTTCCTAGCCAGTTGAATTAAAAATTTAGCTGATTAAATTCTTTCCTAATATAAGCATTGAAAACTCCAAATTTTCTCCTAGGTATTGATTTCACACCTACCTAAATACAGTTTTTTGGGGGAAGAAGAGGCCCAGGGGTCAAACATAGGCCTTCAGCACACTAGGCAAGTGCTCTACTGTTGGGCCGCAGCCTTAAATACAATTATGTTTTCATTTGCATTCATGTCAAAATACTTTTCTTTCTCTTCTATTAATAGTGTATATATTTGAAGCTTTTCTAGATATTTTGCTTTTTTCTAATAGATTTTGTGATCAGAGAACATAATCTATATATTTTAGTCTTCTTAAATTTGTTGAGACTCCTCAATATGTCCAATTTTTTTTTTTTTTTGGTAGTAGGAATTGAAGGGCATTCTATCTCTGAGCTATACCTCCAGCCCTATTTTATTTTTTATTTTGAAACGGGGTCACATTCAGTTGCTAAGGGCTTCACTAAGTTCCTAGGCTGGCCTCAAACCTGTGATGCTCCTATCTCAGCCTCCCAAATTCTGGGATTATAAGGATGTACCACTATGCCTAGTAATATGTCCAATCTGGATGAATATCTCAGGAGTGCTTGAATAAGAAATGTGTATTATTGCCAGGCGTGGTGGCGCACATTTGTAATCCCAGCATTCAGGAGGCTGAGACCGGAGGATCCGGGTTCGTGGCCAGCCTCAGCTACCTAGTGAGGCACTCCCCAGCTTGGTGAGACTCAGTTTCAAAATAAAGAATAAAAAATAGGGCTGGGGGTATAGCTCGGAGGTAGAAGGCCTCTGAGTTCAATCCCCAGACCCGTAAAAAAAAAAGAAATGTGTATTATTAATGTGCTTGGGTCTAATAGATTTTTGCAGATGTTAATTTGGTGAAGATAGATGGTAGTGTTCACATCCTTTTCAGTTTTATTTTTTGAATTCATTTAATCACTTATAGTGGGTATTAAATCTTATGTATGGATGTATGGATGTATGTATTTAGTGGTACTGGGGATTGAACTTAGAGGCATTCTACCTTCAAGCTACACCCCCAGCCTGATTTTTATTTCTTATTTGGAAACAGTCTCGCTAGGCTGATGAGTCTCACTACTTTCTTTTTTTTTTTTTTTTTTTGCGGTACTGGGGATTGAACTCAGGGGCATTCTACCTCCGAGCTATACTCCAGCCCTATTTTTTATTCTTTATTTTGAAACAGGGTCTCACTAAGTTGCGGAGTGCCTCACTAGGTAGCTGAGGCTGGACTCGAACCCGGGACCTCCAGTCTCAGCCTCCCGAATGCTGAGATTATAAGCGTGTGCCACCACGCTTCACCATGCTTGGCTGGTATTAAATCTCTTAACTGTGATTCTATATTTGCTTATTTGTTTCCATTCTGTTGGTTTATACGTTATGCAGTTTGAAACTTTATTATTAAAACACCTGGTCCGCTAGGAATGTGGCACACAGACTTAAGGGGTACTCAGGCTAAAAGGTATTCATATGTTTTTACCCATCATGTTCCCATCTTCCAAGGATTGATAGCCCTCTAATTTCTGCTTGCTATTGTTCAGTTTTCAGATGGTTGTCTTTTAAAATATGTACATAGATTTTTTTAGATGTTATTAATCATTGCTAAAATCACACCCCTGTTTTTTTTTTTAATGAATTATTGTTCAGTGGTGTAGTTATCTACCTTTTCTCCTATTTTCTTGAATGAATAATCATAATTGTTTTAAAGTCAATGCCTAGTATTCCTAATACTTGGTTCTCCTGGGAATTAGTTATACTATCTGGTATTTTAATTCCATTTCTTGATGTACTTTGTAATATTTAATTCAGTGTCATATGTGAATGAGAAAATATGATAGAAATTTTGTATTAATTCCCTACAGAAAAAACATTCCTCCAGTGCTCTGCAGGGCATCAGAGGAGCGAGTGCCCCAGTCTGGTCCATGACTGAGCTATTTCCTTAGAAAGGAGCGTTCCAAGACTCTCTGGAACTTTGGTTCTCCCTCCATAGGATGCTGTACCTCAGGGGTTTCAACTAAGATTCAGACTACATTTCTTTGCTATATTATGAATCCAGTTTTTATTTCCCCAGTACTTCAAGCCTACTTAAAACCCACTGTGCTTTTCATAGAGTTTTTGCTAGGCTTCTTTAGTTTTTCTTTTGCAATGCTTCACTTGTTTATAGCTCATGGCCCATCCCTCAAGTCTCAGAAGCCTTCAGCTCCAACTCCTGTCTCCGTCTTCATGAGATTGCCTAATGCTAGGTTGGTTTTTCTGCCTCTTAGCAAGCAGCTGCTGTCTCTATGGCTTTTTGGCATCTTCTTTCATATTAAGAATTAGTGTGTACCCAAGGGGAAAAACAAGATGGAGAAAATTGGGGTTATTTTAGCCAGGTTCTCTTCTCTCAGGGCCCCTCAGGACCTGGCTGCCTCACCAGCTCATTGATGCCTTCAAACAAACTTTTAAAAATACTTGTTCTGTATCTTAGTTTTTCTTGCTCATAACAACTCTCTAATATAAGTAATGGTCTCCAAACAGAGTCAGAAGTCCTTTAGTAATTTTTATATATTTTTGTGTTCAAATATGTATTGGAGTTAGTGTTTTCCAATTCACTTTCTATAATGGTGTATATATATATATATATATATATATATATATATATATATATATATTTTTTTTTTTTTTTTTTTTTTTTTTGCGGTACTAGGGATTGAACTCAGGGGCATTCTACCTCCGAGCTACACCCCCAGCCCTATTTTTTTATTCTTTATTTTGAAACTGAGTCTCACTAAGTTGCGGAGTGCCTCACTAGGTAGCTGAGGCTGGCCGCGAACCCGGATCCTCTGGTCTCAGCCTCCCGAATGCTGGGATTACAAGCGTGTGCCACCACGCCCGGTTCTCAATGTAGTTTTAATTTGCATCTCCTTGATTGCTAATGATGATGAACATTTTTTCATGTATCTATTGGCCATTTGTATCTCTTGTGAAGTGTCTATTAAATTCAGTTGCCTCTTTCTTGATTGGGTTATTTGTTTTTCTAGTGTAAAGTCTTTTAAGTTCTTTGTATATTCTAGATATTAATCATCTGTCAGAGAGATAGCTGGTAAAGATCTTCTCCTATTCCGTGGGCTTTTTCTTTAGACTCTTGATGGTTTCCCTTGATGTGCAGAAACTTCTTAGTTTAATGCCATCCCCCCTTATTAATTCTTGTTTTAATTTCCTGAGCTTTGGGGGTCTTGCTGAGAAAGTTTCTACCTGTGCCTATATGTTAGAGTATTGAACCTATGCCCTCCTCTAGTAGCTTTACTATCTCTGGGCTAACTTAGGTCTTTGATCTATCTTGAATTGACTCCTGTATAGGGTGAAAGGTATGATTTAGTTCCATGGATAACCAGCTTTCCCAGCACCATTTGTTGAAAAAGGCTGTCTTTTCTCCAGTATGTGTGTTTGGCCCCTTTGTCAAAGATCAATTGGTTATAAGCATCTGGATTTGTTTCTGTATCTTCTTTTCTCTTCATTGGTCTCTGTGTCTGTTTTTGTGCCAATACCATGCTGTTTAAATTACTATAGCTCTATAGTATAATTTGAAGTCAGGAATTTTGATGCCTCTATTTTTTTTTTTTTTTTTTTTTTTTTGCGGTACTGGGTATTGAACTCAGGGGCATTCTACCTCCAAGTGATACCCCCAGCCCTATTTTTTATTCTTTATTTTGAAACAGGGTCCACTAAGTTGTGGAGTGCCTCACTAGGTAGCTGAGGCTGGCTGCGAACCCGAATCCTCCGGTCTCACTCTCCCAAACGCTGGGATTATGAGCGTGCGCCACCACGCGTGGCTCTACATAATTCTTATTGCTGAAAATTGCTTTGGCAATTCTGGGTCTTTTGTTTTTCCATATGAAATTTATGACTGATTTTTCTAGGTCTATAAAGAATGACATTGGTATTTTGATAGAGATTACATTGATTCTATAGATCACTTTTGGTAGAATGGCTATTTTGATGATATTTATTCTGCCTAAAAGCAAGGGAGATCTTTCCATCTTCCAAGATTTTCTTCAGTTTCTTTCTTTAGTGTTGTATAATTTTCATTGTAGAGGTCTTTGACTTCCAGCCGAGTCCCTGTCCAGTGTGGAGCGAAATTCCAACTGCTTTCACTGATGGTCTGTAGTCACCATCCTCATGACAATCCTGTTTCTTCCTAGAGGTCTCTGGAAGCTAAGGTGGCACCAGCGCCACCAGGCTCTTTTCCCCAGGTGGGAGATGTGGAGAGCTTATACAGTCCTCTCCTTTTTTTGCTAGTTCTGATTCTATCACTTTTCAACTTTCATTTTTTTATTTATTTTTATTGGTGCATCGTAATCATACATCTTTGTTAGGTACAACCAGGTAAAGGCATACATGCACACATCTCTCATTTAACCCTTCCCCAATTCCCACCTCACTCCTTCCCCCTCCCTCCTTCTCAGGTTTAGTGATTGACTTTGGTATATTTGTGAAAGTACATCATGTGCATTAGGGTGTTACCCCACCCCCACCCCATCACTTTCAGTTAGGTTACCTTCTTTGCTCATCTAAGGTTTCTCTTTGTCTAGAGTCCCTCTTGTGTCCTATTTTCTCCCTAGCTTCCGTGTATTAGGGAGAGCATACAATTTTTTACTTTTTGTGACTGACTAATCTCATAGCATAATGCTTTCCAGTTCCATCCATTTGCCTATAAATGGCATGATTTTGTCCTTCTTTATGGCTGAGTAAAATTCCATTGTGACCGGGCATGGTGGCGCACGATTGTAATCCCAACATTTGGGAGGCTGAGACCAGAGGATCTGGGATTGTGGCCAGCCTCAGCTACCTAGTGAGGCATTCCGCAACTTAGTGAGACCCTGTTTCAAAATAAAGAATAAAAAATAGGAGTGGGGGTGTAGCTCGGGGGTAGAATGCCCCTGAGTTCAAGTCCCAGTACGGAAAAAAAAAAAAAAAGAAAGAAAAATTCCATTGTGTACATATCCCATAGTTTTATAATCCATTCATCTGTTGATGAACATTTTGGCTGGTTCCATAGTTTGGCAATTGTAAATTGTGTGGCTATAAACATAGATACATATGCATTGGTCTGATAGTTTGGTTTCCATTCTTTTGGGTAGATACCCAGAAGTGGTATTTCTGGATTATATGATAGATTCATTCCCATTTGTCTGAGGATTCTCCAAACTGTTTTCCAAAGTGGTTGCACTAAGCTGCAATCCGACCAACATTGTATTAGGGTTCCCACTTCTCCACACCCTCACCAGCATTTGTTGTTATTTGCATTTTTGATGATTGCCATTGTAATTGGGGTTAGGTGAAATCTCAAGGTAGTTTTGATTTGCATCTCTCTGATTGCTGATGATGTTGAACATTTCCTCATACATTTATTGGCCATTTGTACTTCTTTTGTGAAGTGTCTATTTAGATCCTTTGCCCAATTTTTCATTGGGTTATTTGTTTTCTTAGCTGTGAGTTTCTTGAGTTCTCTGTATATTCTAGATATTAGTCCTCTATTGGAAGAGTAGCTGGCAAAAAATTTTCTCCCATCTTGCAGGCTTTCTGTTGAGGTTCTTGATAGTTTCCTTTGCTGCACAGAAGCTCTTCAGTTTAATGCAATCCCATGTAGTATTGATCTTTTGAGTTGCTTGTGTCGTTGGAGTCTTCTTGAGAAAGTTTTTATCTGTGCCTATGTGTTGAAGTGTTGGGCCTATGCCCTCTTCAAGTAGCTGCAAGGTCTCTGGCCTGACTTCCAGGTCTTTGAACTGACTCTTGTGCAGGGTGAGAAAGTGGGGTTTATTTCCATTGTAACTTTCATTTTTTTTGTTGAGTTTTTCGCTGCTTTTCTGTAGAAGTCTTTGCCTTCTTTGCTTATTTTGAAACAGGGTCTTACCAAGTTGCAGAGGACTTTGCCAAGTTGCTGAGGCTATCTTTATTTGTTTTTTGAGGTACTGGTGTCTGAACCCAAGGGCGTTCTAGATCTGAGCTAAACCCGCAACCCTATTTTATTCTGAAACATGGTTTTGCTAAGTTGCCGAGGTTGGTTCTAAACCTCTCATCCTCCTTTCTCAGCCTCCCTAGTACTGTATACCACAATGCCTGGCTCTGTCTCAATATTAAAGTAGTTGAATTTGGCAGTTTCTTTTATGAAAAGTCCTTACTTAAGCCGGGCGTGGTGGCGCACGCTTGTAATCCCAGCATTCGGGAGGCTGAGACCGGAGGATCCGGGTTCGCGGCCAGCCTCAGCTACCTAGTGAGGCACTCTGCAACTTAGTGAGACTCGGTTTCAAATTAAAGAATAAAAAAAAAAAAAAAATAGGGCTGGGGGTATAGCTCGGAGGTAGAATGCCTCTGAGTTCAATCCCCAGTACCGCAAAAAAAAAAAAAAAAAAAAAAAGAAAAGTCCTTACTTAGAAAATCTGCCTTTAGATAATCTCCTATGTTGTCTTAGAATTAATTAACTAATTAAGTTAATTAATTAACTTATTGCAATGCTTGGAATTGAATCCAGGGCCTCTTGAATGCTAGGCAAGCACTGTGCCACTCAGTGATTTCCTTAACCTTTGAAATTTTACTTTTTATATTTAAATCTTTATGTCACCAGGAGTTAATTCTATTCTAGTTTTTGTTGTTGTTGTTGTTGTTTTTTCCTGTGGTGTGGACTAGGGTTCTTACTTCCAGCATTATTGAAGAGTCAGTCTTTCCTCATGACCTATAACACCTCAGGCTGTGTCATAAATGCAGGGGTCTTTTCAGGTTTGTCTATTCTTTTAGGTAGTTAAATTTCCAATAGCATACTGTTTAATTAACTTCAAGATAGCTTTCATATCTAATATAACACATATCCTGTTTACCTCTCCTTTTATTTCATTTTCTTCTTCCATTTCCATACCTCCCCTGGCATTCTCTTCTCAATTTCCTTGGCAATACTTGCATTTTTGCTATTCCCTATGAGTTTAAGAATCACTTTGTAAAGTTCCACAAAAAAATTCTCTATTGTGGTTTGAATTGGCATTGCCTTGAGCCATTGCCTTGAGTCCATTTCCTCTAGCTGACTTCATTTTGAGCCTCCATAACTTTGTGCAGAATTTCTGTTGCATGTATCTGTTAGGTTTGTTTCTAGTTACCTTATTTTTTTTGTTGTTGTTATAAGTAATATTTTTGTTAATTGCCTTTTCTGGTACTAGTATATATAAATGCAGGATTCTTAAAATTAATTTGCCAGTGACCTTAAGTTCAGATTATTTCTAATAATTTTTAGATTATTTTAAGTTATTTGTGCAGACAGATTAGAATTATGGATTGATTTTAGGGGGCTTTCAGTACCTTAAAGAAGTCATTCTTTTGTTTTTTGGTAGTCAGATATGTGTTCACATTCAAAGTCAGCCTGAGCCAGGAGTGGTGGCACACACCTGTAGTCCCTGTACTTGGGAGACTGAGACAGGAAGTTGGAGGCTGACCTCACCAGCTTAGCAAAGCCCTTAGCAACACCTTAGTGAGACTATGTTTCACAATAAAGTAGGGCTGGGGTTGTAGCTCAGAGGAAGAACACCCCTGGGTCAATCCTCAGTACCACACAAACACACACAAAACACACAAAAGTCACCCTGTGTCAAATTAAGGGAAACAGTTACACATTTGGAATTCCAGTGATTTCAATCATTGGATGCTCATATGTTGACTATTAGAAATGTGTGTGTGTATGTGTGTGTGTGTGTATTTTTTTTTTTTTTTTTTTTTTTTTGTGGTACTGGGACTCGAACTCAGGGGCATTCTATCCCAAACTACCCTGCCAGCCCTATTTTTTATTCTTTATTTTGAAACAGGATCTCACTAAGTTGTAGAATGCTTCACTAGGTAGCTGAGGCTGGCCACGAACGTGGATCCTCCGGTCTCAGCCTCCCAAATGCTGGGATTACAAGTGTGCACCACCAAGCCCGGCTTTAAAATATTTTAAAGTAAAATGCAAAATAAAAGATGAAAAAGTAATATTTAAATGAATACAGCTCACACTTGTAATCCAAGTACTTGGTAGGATTAAAAATGAATACAGCCAGGAGGACTGCAGGTTCGAGGCCAGCCTCGGCAATTTAGCAAAACTCAGCAACCTAGAGATACCCTATCTCAAAACAAAAATAAATAAATAAATAAATAGGGCTAAGGGTGTAGCTCAGAGGTAGAATACTTTTGGATTCAAGTCCTAGTACCAAAAAAAAGGGGGGGGAGCAGGGTACAAAGATTTGAAAAATAACCACATTGGACATTTAGAAGTGAAAACTTTAGTTGAACTTAAAACTTTGTTGGATGGGTAAATCAGATTTAACCTGAGGCCCTAAATTGAGTTTTATTTAATGCAAAGAGGATTCGTGACTTTTTCTGGTAGAAACCGGGGATGACTATTGACTTGGGACCACTTTAACTCTGTTCTCACCCAGTAATCTCAGATACCTTTTCCCACTCCAGCAGAGACCCAAGAACTACAGGCAGTTGCCCCAAAGTAATTCTTAGGGGTGTTCTCATTGCTTATTTTTCCTGATACCTTCTTTTTTTTTTTTTGGACAGATTTTTTTGAACGTAACAGTGAAATGAAAATGTGTTATGCTTATCTAGTTATAATGCTGCGTAATTGCTCCGCAGTAAATCTAGTCCACTTACTGCCTGAAGCAACAATGTCACCATTAGTATTTTCTTGGGGAGATTTCTTGCTTATTACTTTAGCTCATTTTCTGTTGAATGCTTATTGCTTTCTAGACTTATGTATGTGGAGAGTTCTGTATGTTGTAAATATTCTCCCAATTTTTAAATTTTTTTGTCTAACTTATAACTTTATTTTTAGTGTTTGGTATATTCTAAAACCACATTATTAGCTTAAGCAGTATCTTCCTTTATAGCTTTGGGGTTGTGTTTTTTGGTAATAGAGATTGAACCCAGGGGCATTCTACCTCTGAGGTACACCCCCAGCCTGGTCTCTCTTAGTTGCTGAGGGCTGGCCTTGAATCTCTGATCCTCCTGTCTCACCCTCCCAGGTACTAAGATTAAAGGTGTTTGCCACTCAGCCTAGCTAATATTTTAGTGTTTTTAATTGTTAGAATATCATCATCTTCTAATATGGTAAATCCACTCTTTTTTCAATCAAAAGTATCCTTCCTAGTGGGTGTGGTGCCTCACAGCTTTAATCCCAGTACTTGGTAGGCAGAGACAGAGGATTGCAGGTTCAAAGCTAGCTTCAGCAACTTAGTGAGTCCTTGTTTCCAAATAAAAAACAAAATAGGGCTGGGGTTATAGCTTGGAGGTAGAATGCCCCCGTGTTCAATCCCCAACAACACACACACACACACACACACACACACACACACACACACACACACTTTCTTGTACTAGATGTTTTTCTCCTGTGTAAATTTTAGAATCAGCATAGCAATTCCATGAAATTTTTGTGTGAGATTATGTGACTAGTTTAATTTGGGAGGAAGAAGTGGTTCTGTGGATTGAACCCCAGGGGCATTCTACCTCCAAGCTACACGTCTAGTCCTATTTTCATTTTTATTTTGAAACAGGGTTTCATTAGGTTGATGAGAGTGTCACTACTTCCTGAGGCTGTTCTCCAACCTATTATCCTCCTGTCTCAGCTTCTCAAGTACTGGGATTACAAGTGTATGCTACCATGCCCGGCTAAGAATTGACTCTTTTTATGATGTCGAAAATTCCCATCTAGAACCATGATTATATATATTTGTTAGAATTTAGGAAGGTCATAGTTAACAGAAAAGCTGAAAGAACAGTTGCATCTGCACCTGTTTTTTCAATTATTTCAAATTGCAATTATTTCTCATATTTGGGGAAATTGGAAAGGGGTCTGACTTCTGCAAGGGTTGCCTTTGATGGTGATGGGACCCAGGCTCCTTTGTTTGTAGTCGTGTCCCATTGCGTGATTGTAGGTATCGAGTGTGTTGAGCTCTGTCCTCCAGTCTTCACGTGGTGTGGGCATTTATTTATTTATTTATTTATTTATTTATTTGTAGTACTGGGGATTGAACTCAGGGGCATTCTACCTCCAAGCTACGCCCCCAGCCCTATTTTTTATTCTTTATTTTGAAACCGGGTCTCACTAAGTTGCGGAGTGCCTCACTAGGTAGCTGAGGCTGGCTGCGAATCCGGATCCTCCAGTCTCAGCCTCCCAAATGCTGGGATTACAAGTGTGCGCCACCACACCCAGCTGGTGTGGGCCTTTATAGTTCATAGTTCCTCCTTAGGCTTCACCTGACCATTCAGTGTAAAGTTACTTCCTAATCATTTATTTGTTTACCCTTCTATTTATTTCCCACTCCTTTTTATTCTGTATAGAGTTCACAGATAACTGTTGTGTACTATATATGTGTACTTAGTGTTTAGAATGTGCCCTATTCATGTTCATACTAAACATTCAGGTATTTGTTGAAAAGAATGAGTTTTGAATGCTGGGCGTGGTGGCGCACACGTGTAATCCCAGTACTTGGAGGCCGAGACTGAAAGATCAGGGTTTGCGGCCAGCCTCAGCTACCTAGTGAGGCTCTCCACAACTTAGTGAGACCCTGTTTCAAAATAAAGAATAAAAAATAGAACTGGGGGTGTAGCTCAGACGTAGAATGCCCCTGGGTTCTATCCCCAGTACCCCCAAAATAAAATAATAATAATAATTTTGAAAACAAGAATGGGAGTGTTTATAGTAGCTATTTTTAGAATCTTATTTTTGCACTAAGATACATTTTAGTTTGTACAGTACTTTATAGTAATTTGAATCATACGTGGTTTTATGCATGCCTTTTTGTGTGTGTGTGGTACTGGGGATCGAACTCCGGCCTTCTACCTCTGGGCCACACCCCCAAACCTGTTTTATTTTTTATTTGGAAGCAGGGTCTTACTAAGTTGCTGAGATCCTCACTAAGTTGCTGAGGCTGATGGCAAACCTGCCATCCTCCTGTCTGAGCCTTCCAAGTACTGGGATTATAAGCATGCTCCACCATGCTAGGCTTTGCATACCTTTTCACATTGTTGCCCTTTTAAATTTAAGTTTGCTTTCCTGGATACTTAGTATCATTGTTACTTCAGTTATTGTTAAAATGAAACTGAAAATAGACTCTTAATATTGACTTTTGTTAAATAAGTAATATATGGCATTAGGCCCTTTCTTGACCCAAGTGGATGAGGCTTAATAATATAGAATGATATTTGCCTGCCCCCCCCCCCAATCTATCTGGTTAAGTTTTTGTTATTGTTGCTGATTTGTGACTTTTTCCAGTAGAAAATCCTTTTTTCTATTTAGCTTGTCTGTATACCTGGGATCAATATTGGAAGCTGTATATTACTTAAACACCAGAGGGTGCCAGAGATTCATGTTTCATCCCTGTCACCTTCAGAAGTGACAAGTATTATAGTACCTTTGCCTGGTTGTTTAGTTATCCCTATTTAAATTGACTGGGTGTTCGGTGATAAGGAATTAATATAAAGTTATTGAAATGCTTTATGGTTAAAGTTTGTTAAGGCTATACTTTAGAGATACATGATAAAATATTTATGGATGAATAATATATATATATTCTGGTAGTGAAGATATTTAACAGCTAGGGGTTTAGTATAATTTATTTTTACTTTAAAAATACATTTTAAGGCAATAACATAGGACAAGGTTATTTGCTATTTGCATAGAATTACTTCAAGTATAATGTCCAATTTCTCCATATTATAATAACCAGATTCTCCAGTATATATTAAGTATGTTTACCTTTCAACATATGCAACTCATTATTTTATGTATAAGTCTATCATAATACATATTGGTTATATAATATATGATAAAATAGTTATCCCAGAGAAAGGATTTTTTTTTAAAACAGTACTGGGGATTGAACCCAGGGTCATTCTGCCTCCGAGCTACACCCCCAGCCCTATTTTATTCTTTTTTTTTGCGGTACTGGGGATTGAACTCAGGGGCATTCTGCCTCTGAACTACACCCCCAGCGCCCTATTTTTTATTCTTTATTTTGAAACAGAGTCTCACTGAGTTGCGGAGTGCCTCACTAGGTAGCTGAGGCTGGCTGTGAACCCGGATCCTCCGGTCTCAGCCTCCCGAATGCTGGGATTACAAGCGTGCGCCACCACACCCGGCTCCTATTTTATTCTTTATTTTGAAACAGGGTCTCACTAAGTTGTAGAATGCCTCACTAAGTAGCTGAGGCTGGCTGCGAACGCAGATCCTCCAGTCTAGGCCTTCCAAGTACTGGGATTACAAGCGTGCGCCACCTCGCCCGGCTTTATAAAAGCTCTTGATGGAAATTAGGTTCCTGAATATTTCACACAAGGGAATTACATGAGTTAAGACTTAGAGATGAGATTGTGAGTCTTTCAAAATTTTTAGTCATGTTTTGTCAAAGTAAAATGATTTTTAGGAAAAATTATCTTTGCACTTATGTACAGAGGGAACTGAGGAGAGACTTTATAGGAATGTACACTATGAAGCAAAGCTTAAAGTTCATGGGTAGGAAGTTGGGCCCGTTTTATTTATTATTGGTCTTGGCTCTTTGATCCTTCTTGAGGTAGTCCGAGGCAGTGATAATGGTGTGGTGTGATTTGTGCTCAAAGTTTCTTAACAGGATTAATAACCCAATTAAGAAAATGTAAATACAAGCTGGTGGATACTTTTGAAATAGTTTATAAGTAAATATTTACTAGTGTAATACAGAGCAACAATTTCAGAATTATCTAGAGAACTTATTAATAAAATCTTGGATTCTGGCCCATCTAGAATGAAATATCTGAGGACTGGATATGGCAGGAATCTGTATTTTTTTTTTTTTTTTTTTTTTGTGGTACTGGGGATTGAACTCAGGGGCATTCTACCTCCGAGCTACACCCCCAGCCCTACTTTTTATTCTTTATTTTGAAACCGAGTCTCACTAAGTTGCAGAGTGCCTCACTAGGTAGCTGAGGCTGGCCGCGAACCTGGATCCTCCGGTCTCAGCCTCCCGAATGCTGGGATTACAAGCGTGCGCC
>PVLC010039915.1:0-14075 GCA_004027655.1 Graphiurus murinus
TAATTGCCGCTATTGTCAATCGTCCGCCGCAGCAGAACGTGATTGTTACTGGCCGCGGCTGCCATGCCCGCCTGCTGGAGCTTGCCGATACGGTCAGCGAGCTGCGCCCGGTGAAGCACGCCTTTGACGGAGGTATTCAGGCGCAGGCAGGAATCGACTGGTAGTTTGACCCGGCTCGCGCTGCGTTCTGCTCCCTGGGCTACTCTGCGCGCTGCTCCCGGGGGCGGCGCTCAACGCGCCTTGCCCGGGCTACGGGTTCACCGCCGTTTGCGGGCCAGAAGCCCGGGTAAAGCGCCGTCAGGCAGCCGACACCACCGATTTTTGCAGCAGCCAGTCGCGAAATACCTGCAAATGACGGGATTCCGTTTTATCCTCCTGCCACGTCATAATAAAACGGTTACCGGTACGAATCGGCACATCGCAGGGGATCACCATCTCACCGCTATCCAGGTCATGCTGAATGGCAAAACGCGGCAGTAGCGCGACTCCCAGATTTGAACGCACTGCCGCAATCAGCATCGAGAGCAGATCGAAACGTGGACCGATGTTGATCTGCGGGCTGGTGATATTCGACAGCGCAAACCACTCCTGCCAGCCGTGAATCCGCGTGCTTTGATGCAGCAGCGGAAATTCGCCCAGCAGCTCCTCCACCGCCAGCTTTTGCCCGGGTTCCGACAGCAGTCCGCAGCCGCACACCGGCAAAATTTCCTCTTCAAACAGATACTCCACTTCAGACCACGGCGAGCAAAAATCCTCGCGCATAATGGCGGCATCGTACTCGCGGCTCAGAAAATCACTCATGCTGGCCAGCGAATGAATATTAACGATGATGTCAGGATTTAATTTATTAAACTCGCGCAGGTTGGGGATCAGCCAGTGGGTGCTAAAGGTGGGATTAACGGCCAGTTCAAGAACCTGCACCGTCGGTTGCCAGGTCATAATCGAATTGGTATCACGCTCCAGTTTGTTCAACGTTTCTTTAACGATAGACAAATAATGCTTGCCGGCCTCATTTAAAAAAATCCTTTTTTTAGCATGATTAAATAATGACGTATGGAGGAAATCCTCCAGCGCCGTGACCTGTCGGAACACGGCGCTTTGTGTTAAAGCCAACTCTTCCGCTGCCCGGGTATAACTTTCATGGCGAGCCACAACCTCAAAAGTCACCAGTAATTCAGTTTTCGGTATTTTTCCTCTCATAACGTCTTCCATTTACGGCGTGCAAAAATTGTTTAATAGATAAAAAAAGCGCGCAAGGACATCAGGTTAGCCCCCGGTGTTATATTTTATTTTACCGTCAGGTGTCATTGATCTATTCCATGATTAATGCATACTATCACTGATCAAATAATAACCAATGATACCCAGGCGCTACAATAAAGACAATTTAAACAACGTGATTGCTGCACAATTAAAAGCATTAAGTTGTCAATATTTTTTCACGTTAACTTGTTTATTAGCGAAGACATGAAGAGAGCCAATGGGAATTAATTACCTGGCCATGGGCATAATTGAAAAATTCCGCGATCGGGCACACATTATGAATGCTCCAGGAAAAATCTGTATTAGCCTGAATTCGAGGCTAACCGATGCGAGGTGAAGATCTCCAGAGGTTCCGTTCGCGGAACGACTGGGGGGTCGTGCGGTGAGCAGCGCGGAACACCCGGCAAAAGTAGCTGGTTTGCGCAAACTGAAGCTTACGCGCCACGCTGTCTATGGAATTAGCCGGGTCCCCCAGCAGCTCTCCGGCACGCTGCATTTTCTTCTGATTGACCCACACCTTAAAATTTACGCCCTGACGCTTTTTAAAAAAACGGCTGAAGTAGTTAGCGCTGAGACAAACATGGGCGGCAACAGATTCCAGAGACAGCTCATCATATAAATGTTCATCAATATAGCGCAGCGCAGCCGCCAGTTTTATTTCATGCGGCGATTTTTGCGCATAATAAAAAGTGCTCTTTTGTCGCGCCAGTCTCGCACCTTCCTCCTCTGCTTCTTCCATCGCTGAGTAATGACTAACGATGAAATGCAGTAGCCTTATCGCCGCCGAGCGATGATTATTATCGGTTGCTGCTCGATGGTCAAAAATAATATACCCGCATATTTCATTGCTTTGAACCAGCGGTAGGGAAAAGAACTCTGCCCCCGCATAGCAATCGGGCAAGCGACCGTCGGTTACCTTAATAACCGTCGCCGTCAGCCCCGTTGCCCGCGAAAAAACATCTGTTAACGAACTAAAAAAAACGATGCCATTATCCCTTTTATTTTCCGCCATCTTATTCTCCGTAAGCTTTTGCAAGCGGTTAATATGCAAAATATTACGGATAAAAAGGATGATGACTGACGCAAAAAATAATCTCATTTAAACAGATGAATATGATCAAAATGCACAACCGTTACGCCGGTTCAGGAGGACGATGCCTGAGAGCTGCCCGCGCTCAGGCGGCCAGCGTTCTCAAACTTTAACGAATCTTCACAGAAAACTGTGAGCACAAATTTCTGACCGACAAATGATTAATTGTTATATTTCATGCAGTTATAAAAATACCATGCGTTTTCGTGATGTTGTTGTTTGTGAGAATCATCATGTGAATGTGAAATGCCCTCCTGAATAATAGGTTCAATGTGAAAACAACTTGAACGGAGTGGATCCATGGCCGTCACTACAGGCGTTATCGCCGACGATTTTACCGGCGCAACGGATATAGCAAGCTTTATGGCTGAACAGGGCTGGCGAGTCGCGCTGCTGCCCGGCATGCCCGATATCACTCAGTGCTGGAACGAAGAGGTTGACGCTATCGTCATCTCGTTGAAGAGCCGCGCTTTACCGGCAGAACAGGCCGTCGCCCAGTCCCTGGCCTGCGCCCGCTGGCTAAGACAAAACGCCGGCGTCCGCCAGCTCTATTTCAAGTATTGCTCAACCTTTGATTCCACGCCGGCGGGCAACATCGGCCCGGTAAGCGATGCGCTGATGAACGACATTCAGGCCCCGCTAATCGTTCACTGCCCCGCTCTGCCGCAAAACGGGCGCACGGTGGTCCACGGCCATCTGTTTGTGAACGGGGTGCTGCTTAACGAATCCGGTATGGAAAAACATCCGCTAAATCCGATGACCGATGCCAGCGTACCGCGCCTGCTGGCCGCGCAGACGGCCAGCCCGGTTGGGCACATTGCTCTCAATACGATTCGCAGCGGTGTGGAAGCGGTCACTTACGCCTTAGAACGCTATCAGATTGAAGGAACGCGCCATGTGATTGTCGATACGCTGGACGACACCGATCTCCATACCCTGGCTCAGGCGCTGCAGGAGTATCCGCTGCTGGCCGGAGGTTCCGGTCTCGGCGGCGCGCTGGCCGCTAACGCTGGTGGTCATCCTGTTGCGTCGCCGCACCGCTTTCCCTCTCCCGCCAGAGCAGTCGTGTTCTCCGGCAGCTGTTCGACGATGAGCAACCGCCAGGTCAACCGCTATAAAGCCCAGGCGGCATCCTGTTTGCTTGACGTTGCCCGCTGCCTGTCGGATACCGAAAGCTACAGCGACGAGCTGTCTACCTGGGCGATGGCGCATATCAACGACCCGCTCGCGCCGCTACTTTATGCCACCCAGCCGCCAGAGGCGCTACAGCGCATTCAGCAGGAATACGGCGAACAGGCCGCCAGTCGGGCAATCGAACGCACTTTCGCCCGGCTGAGCGCCAAACTTCTGGCCGCAGGCGTCAACACCTTTATTGTCGCTGGCGGAGAAACCTCCGGCACCGTCGTGGAAGCGCTACAGGTGAAGCGCCTGGCCGTCGGCAGAGCGATCGCGCCGGGCGTACCTTGGGTCTTCTCCTCCGGCCTGGCGCTGGCCCTGAAGTCAGGCAACTTTGGCGACGAAGATTTCTTTTTTACGGCCCAGGAGTATCCATCATGAATCCGGTGAGTGAACACCAACTCCGCGAACAGCTGGTCCACTATGGGCGCTCGCTGTTTATGCGCGGCTACAGCAGCGGCGGTTCCGGCAATCTCAGCGTGAAGCTGCCGGACGGCGGCTATCTGGTGACCCCAACCAATTCCTGTCTGGGTGAACTGCAGGCCGCCACCCTGAGTCGACTGGATGCCGATGGCGTGCATCTCAGCGGCGATAAGCCGTCAAAAGAGGTCCCTATGCATCTGGCGTGGTACCGCCACCGGCCTTCCTGCGGGGCCGTAGTACATCTGCACTCTCCGTGGCTGACCGCGCTCTCCTGTCTACCGTGCGCCACGCCGGAAAACTGCCTGCCGCCGCTAACGCCGTACTACGTGATGCGCGTCGGACGGCTGCCGCTGCTGCCCTATTTCAAACCCGGACACGAGGGCATTGCCAGCGCGCTCAGTGACATCGCCGCAGACCATACGGCGGCGCTACTGGCCAATCACGGGCCGGTAGTGAGCGGTCGCTCGCTGCGCGAGGCGGTGTTTAACGCCGAAGAACTGGAAGACAGCGCCCGTATCTGGCTGACCTTAAAACCGCTCGGCTATGTCCCGCTCTCAGAAGCAGCGGTGGCCGAACTCGAACAATCCCGACAGGCCTGAGGTGCGATGATGATCCCGGAACAACGGCGCGACTTTATTTACCGCTACGTGCATGAAAAAAACGCCGCCTCCTTCAATGAACTGGCGGAGCTGATGAGCGTGTCGCATATGACGGTACGCCGCGACATTCAGCTGCTGGAAGAAGAAGGCAAGGTTATCGCCATTAACGGCGGCGTGAAGCTTAATATCCTGCTTAAATCCGAGCTACCGTGGCGAGAGAAAGCGGAGTTGCATCATGAAGTAAAACGCAAAATGGGCCAGCTGGCGGCGATGCTCATCGAGCCGGGTCAAACGCTCTACCTCGATGCCGGCACCTCGTTGTTTGAAGTGGCGAAAGCGGTGGCCGCCAGCCGCTGTTTTAACCTGACGGTCGTCACCAACGACTTTTCCATCAGCCACTACCTGATGGATATGCCGCATATCACGCTCTATCACACCGGCGGCCTGGTGGACCAGCGCAACCGCTCAAGCATTGGTAAAAGCGCCGCCAGCTTTCTTCGCACCATTAATATTGACGTGGCGTTTCTGAGCTCCTCTTCGTGGGATACCGAACGCGGGATGTCAACGCCGAGCGAAGGGAAAGCCTCGGTCAAGGAGGCGGTGCTCACCGTTTCCCGGCGTCGGGTACTGGTCTGCGATAGCAGTAAATTTGGCAAATACGGCATGTTCCATATCTGCGGGCTGGAGCAATTGACCGATATTGTTTCTGATAACCGGCTACCGGAGGATGCGCAACACACTATTGCCAGCCAGGGGGTGAAGCTGCATCTGGTAGATAGCCGGGAGGGAGCGCATCATGCTGAAGCTCGCGGCTAACCTCGATTGGCTATTTACCGATTTACCGATAGCGGCCCGTTTCCAGGCGGTAAAAGCGGCCGGTTTTCACGGCATTGAAGGGCTATTTCTCTGGCAACACCCGCTGGAACAGCTGCAGGCGGCACAGCGGCAAACGTCTCTACCGCTGGTGCTGATGAACGCTCCGGCAGGCAACTGGTCTCAGGGTGAACGCGGGCTGGCAGCGCTACCCGGGCGCGAAGAGGAGTTTCACCGCAGTCTGGAGCGGGCTCGTCATTATGCCACGGCGCTGGGCTGCCGCCGGGTTCACGTTATGGCGGGCTTGCGCTGCGACGCTCTGACGCATCAGGCCCAGCTTGAGCTCTTGCGCAACAGGCTGCGTATCGCCTGCGATGTGCTGGCTGTTGCGGGAATAGACGTGCTGATTGAACCATTAAACTCGCAGGATATGCCCGGCTATTTTATTGATAGCTTTCCGCTGGCCGCAGCAATCATTGACCAGGTCGCCAGGAACAATATCGGTTTACAGTTTGATATTTATCACTGCCAGAAAATTCACGGCAACGTCGCCAAAAATATTGAACGCTACTTTACGCTTATCAAACATATTCAAATTGCTTCCGTTCCTTATCGCCATGAACCTGGGACCGGCGAATTAAATGAAGCATGGTTATTCGATTTTATTAAAAAAATGAACTACAAGGGCTGGATTGGTTGTGAATATCAACCCTCAACATCAGGCCCCGAATCATTACGCTGGATAACGCCTTACCTGGAATTTTAATCTCTCTGTACCGGAGGAAAATATGTCGGATACCGTTATTATCTCGCTGGCACCCGTTGCCGCGGATTGCCCTCGAGTTATACCCGAAGAACTGGCGCAGGAAATACTCGCCAGCGTAGAATATGGCGCGGCGATTGTTCATCTGCACGTCCGTGATAAGCAGGGGCGTCTGACGCCGGACACAGTCGATTTTCAGGCCACAATCGACCCTGTGATGCGCCATTCAAACCTGATAATTCAGGCCTCTACCGGCGGCGTCTCTTCGCTGTCCATCGCCGAACGCTGCGCGCCCCTGGCCTGCTCAGGAGTGGAGATGGCGTCGCTTAACGTCGGCTCCGTTAACCTTGGCGATGCCGTTTACTTTAATCCCGGCCCGGACGTCGAATATTGTGCAAGACAAATCATCGCGCATAACATAATTCCCGAGTTTGAAGTTTTCGAAATTGGCATGATTAATAATATCCTGGCTCTGCAGGAAAATATCAAATTCAAAACCCCGATGCTGTTTAATATTGTACTGGGGCATCGCGGCAGTACCCCCGCCACGATTGATACATTAATTGCCATGCGCAGCATGCTCCCCCGCGAGGCCTTATGGGGAATAACGCATTTTGGCAGAAAGAATTTCGATATTATCGCTGCCGCAGTCGCCATGGGCGCCAGCGAGGTTCGAATTGGCTTCGAGGATAGCTATTATTTAAGCGCGGAAGAAAAAGCCCAGAATAACTATCAGCAGGTCGCCAAACTCGCCACCCTGATTCGCAGCATGGATAAGAAAGTCGCCACGCCCGACATTGCGCGGCAAATGTTATCTATTCCCCCCCGGCAGCAATAACAACAGAAAGGACATTTCGCTATGACTATGACCACTGTTATTCACAAAACCGGTCTCGGCGTCAGCATCGCCGGTGCCGCCCTGGCGGCGGTTGGCGCGCTGATGCATTCACCCGCGCTCTGGCAGCCTGGGCTGGTGATGTTCACCGCCGGTTTTGCGGCGGGAGCAGGATACTGGCCGGGGTTACGCAGCTATCAGTTTACCTTGTGGATCATCGCCGGTTTCGTTGCCGCGATGACCTGGTCTACGGATCTGATCGTCTGGGGCGGCTTTAACATCACCCATAAATGGATCGTTTTCCTGGTCATCCAGGCCACTATGTTCAGCATGGGCACCAAGCTGACGATCCAGGATTTTATCGATGTCGCCAAAATGCCGTGGGCGGTGTTTATCGGTACCTTCTGCCATTTTGTCATTATGCCCCTGCTCGGCCTGACCATTACCCTGGTCTTCAACTTTCCGCCGGAAGTCGCGGTGGGCATCCTGCTGATTGGCGCGTGTCCCAGCGGCCTCTCTTCGACGGTGATGGTTTACATCGCCAACGCTAACCTGGCGCTGGCGGTATCGATAGCGGCAGTATCAACCCTGGCGGCCACGGTGATGACGCCGCTGTGGGTTAACCTGCTGGCGGGCTCGATGATCGATATTCAGCTGACCGCAATGGTGATGGACGTGGTGAAAATCGTACTCATCCCGATCGGCGCGGCGATCTTACACGACTACCTGAAAACCTACGCCAGTATACGCGGCCGCCGTATTGTGCAGGGACTGGCCGGGCTCGGCGCCCTGTGGCTGCTGTATATGAGCGCCGGAGGCTGGAACACGCTGTTCGCCAGCGCCGGCGCCGAAGCGCAAATGTACGCCGTGGTTGTCAACTTCGTGGCTGGCGGTCTCGTCTGGGCGCTGTTTTACAACTGGCTGTATGGTCGCGTTGAAGGTATTAAGAAAATCATGCCGACTATCTCGATGATAGGGATTATTTTCTTCACGACCACCGCCGCCGCTGCGGGACGCGACAACCTGGTGCAGGTCGGCTTCCTGCTCTGTTTCGCCATGCTGATGCATAACCTCGGCGGTTTCCTGATTGGCTATCTGATGAGTCGCTGGATCTTTCGCATGGACGTACAGTCCGCCCGTACCGTGGCCTTTGAAGTCGGACTGCAAAACGGCGGAATGGCGTCGGGGCTTGCCGCCGCGATGGGCAAGCTGGCAACAGTGGGCCTTGCTTCCGCGGTGATGACTCCGCTTGGCAACGTCAGCGGCTCGCTGCTGGCGAACTACTGGCGCAAAAAGGACGCCCGACAGGCGCAGGCCGCCGCGAACAACCCCGCTCAAACCGTTTCTGAACATCTTTCAAAAGGATAATCACCATGACGACTCTCACTCTGGAACAGGCTTTACGCGCCGTAGCGTTCGCGCTTGACCTCGCTGACTCCTGCTATGCAAAGCGCCCGCTAAGCGTAGCGGTGTGCGACGCCAGCGGGGAGCTGCTCAGCTTCGCGCGGATGGACAATGCCAAATTGTTAACCATTGAACTTACCCAGCGCAAGGCGCATACCAGCAGTCGCCTCGGCTGTACCACGCAGGCATTTTTACAGCGCCTGCAAAAAGAGCAGCTGGACATCAGTTACTTTGCCGATCCGCATTTTACCGCCCTGCCCGGCGGGGTCCCGCTTCTGTACGACGGTAAATGTCTCGGCGCCGTCGCGGTAGGCGGGCTATCGGCACAGGAAGATCACGACGCGGCGCAGGCCGTCGCAGAAAATTTGCTTAAGGAGATAGCCCAATGAAAAAGATCGCTATGCTGCACACCAGTTCAGCGACGCTCGCGATGATGCAGCAGCTGATTGCCGATATCATGCCGGAAGTGGAAGTCATGCATCTGGTGGAAGAATCCATGATCAAGCAGGTAATGAAGGCCGGAGGGGTAACGCCGAATATTGCCGCCCGCATCGCCGACTACGTGCATATTGCCGAAAAAGCGGACTGCGATATTTTCATTACCGCCTGCTCTTCTATTGGCACGGCGGTGGAACAGTGCCAGTTTCTGACGCCGCTTCAGCTCGCCCGTATTGACAGCGCGATGGTCGAAGAAGCGATTGAAAAAGGCGAGCGTATCGCCGTGCTGGCAACCGTAGCGACCACGCTAAAGCCGACGCTGGATTACGTCCAGCGCAAAGTACAGGAGAGCGGTAAGCCGCGCGCCATTACCCCCATATTAATGGAAGAGGCATTCCACGCGCTGCTGGCAGGCGATATGGATACCCATGACCGAATCGTCAGTGAAGGGCTACAAAGCGCGTTTAACCAGGCGGATGTAGTGATGCTGGCGCAAGCCTCAATGGCCCGGGTATTGCAGCAGCTCCCTGCCCCGCCGGTACCGGTCATGACCTCACCAGAAAGCGGGATTCGCTGGCTGAAAGCGCTGGCGGAAAGCTGAGTTACGGGCAAAAAAAAGGCCATCATCAGATGGCCAACCATGTCGAAACTGGACCAGCCCTTGACCATGCAGAAAGTCAGGGCTGTTTTTTTACTTATTACTTAATGACGGTTTTCAGCGCTTCGCCGATATCGGCCAGGCTGCGAACGGTTTTCACGCCAGCGGCTTCCAGAGCGGCAAATTTTTCATCCGCCGTCCCTTTACCACCCGCAATGATGGCACCCGCGTGCCCCATACGTTTGCCTTTCGGCGCGGTCACGCCGGCGATGTAGCCGACAACCGGTTTGGTCACATGATCTTTGATGTAAGCGGCCGCTTCTTCTTCCGCGCTACCGCCGATCTCACCGATCATCACAATCGCTTCGGTCTGCGGATCTTCCTGGAACAGTTTCAGGATATCGATGAAGTTGGATCCCGGAATCGGGTCGCCGCCGATGCCCACGCAGGTGGACTGACCAAAGCCGTAGTCGGTGGTCTGCTTAACCGCTTCATAGGTCAGGGTACCGGAACGGGAAACGATGCCCACTTTACCCGGCTGGTGAATGTGGCCCGGCATGATGCCGATTTTGCATTCGCCCGGAGTGATCACGCCCGGGCAATTCGGCCCGATCATGCGCACGCCCGCTTCGTCGAGCTTCACTTTCACGGTCAGCATATCCAGCGTCGGGATACCTTCGGTGATGGTGATAATCAGCTTAATGCCAGCATCGATAGCTTCCAGAATAGAATCTTTGCAGAACGGCGCCGGAACGTAGATGACGGATGCGGTTGCGCCGGTGGCTTCAACCGCTTCGCGAACGGTATTGAATACCGGTAGGCCCAGATGCGTGGTGCCGCCTTTGCCCGGGGTGACGCCGCCGACCATTTGCGTACCGTAAGCGATGGCTTGTTCAGAGTGGAATGTACCCTGGCTACCGGTGAAACCCTGGCAGATAACCTTGGTGTCTTTATTGATTAAAACGGACATTATTTCCCCTCCACTGCGGCAACAACCTGCTGAGCTGCATCCGTCAGACTTTTCGCTGCAATAATATTCAGGCCGCTGTCAGCCAGTTTCTTCGCGCCCAGTTCGGCGTTGTTACCTTCCAGACGTACGACTACCGGTACGTTAACGCCCACTTCGGCAACCGCGCCGATGATGCCGTCGGCAATCAGGTCGCAGCGTACAATACCGCCGAAGATGTTAACCAGAACCGCTTTTACGTTGTCATCAGAGAGGATGATTTTGAACGCTTCAGTGACGCGCTCTTTGGTTGCGCCGCCGCCAACGTCAAGGAAGTTAGCCGGTTCGCCGCCGTGCAGCTTAACGATGTCCATGGTGCCCATCGCCAGGCCCGCGCCGTTAACCATGCAACCAATGTTGCCGTCCAGCGCGACGTAGTTCAGTTCCCACTGCGCAGCCTGCGCTTCGCGCGGATCTTCCTGCGACTGGTCGCGCATTTCGCGCAGATCCGGCTGGCGGAACAGCGCGTTGCCGTCAGCGCCCAGCTTGCCGTCGAGGCAGATCAGATCGCCCTGTTTGGTGATAACCAGCGGGTTGATCTCGATCAGCGCCAGGTCGCGCTCAAGGAAAATGGTCGCCAGGCCCATGAAAATTTTAGTGAACTGCTGAACCTGTTTACCTTCCAGACCCAGTTTAAACGCCAGTTCACGACCCTGGTAAGGCATCGGGCCCGCCAGCGGATCGAGGGCGATCTTGTGGATCAGATGCGGAGTCTCTTCCGCCACTTTTTCGATTTCCACGCCGCCTTCGGTGGAGGCCATGAAGACCACGCGACGGGAGCTGCGGTCAACTACTGCGCCCAGGTATAGCTCTTTATCGATATCGGTCGCGGCTTCAACCAGAATCTGGTTAACCGGCTGGCCGTTCGCATCTGTTTGATAGGTGACGAGGCGCTTGCCCAGCCAGTGCTCAGCAAATGCGCGAATGTCTTCTTTGCTTTTTACTACCTTCACACCGCCCGCTTTACCGCGGCCACCAGCGTGAACCTGACATTTCACTACCCACGGACCCGCGCCGATTTTAGAAGCGGCTTCTTCTGCTTCACGCGGAGTAGTACAGGCATAACCCACCGGCGCCGGTAAGCCATAGCGGGCAAAAAGTTGTTTTGCCTGATATTCATGTAAGTTCATGTGTTCAGTCCATCCTTCAGGGAATAATTATCTTTAAACCTGTAGGCCTGATAACGGCGCCAGGGCGCGTTATCCGGCCTACGGTAGGTAATACTCTTGCTGACTACACGTCCAGCAGCAGACGAGTCGGGTCTTCCAGCAGCTCTTTAATCGCTACCAGGTAGCCTACCGATTCACGTCCGTCGATCAGACGGTGGTCGTAGGAGAGCGCCAGGTACATCATCGGCAGAATTTCTACCTTACCATTCACCGCCATCGGGCGATCTTTAATGGCATGCATACCCAGAATCGCGCTCTGCGGCGGGTTGATGATCGGCGTGGACATCAGTGAACCGAATACGCCGCCGTTGGTAATGGTGAAGTTACCGCCGGTCAGATCGTCTACGGTCAGCTTGCCGTCGCGGCCTTTTACTGCCAGCTCTTTAATTTTCTTCTCGATATCCGCCATGCCCAGCAGGTCGACATCGCGCAGAACCGGCGTTACCAGGCCGCGCGGCGTAGAGACCGCCATGCTGACGTCGAAGTAGTTGTGGTACACCACGTCATCGCCATCGATAGAGGCGTTCACTTCCGGGTAGCGCTTCAGCGCTTCCACTACCGCCTTCACGTAGAAGGACATAAAGCCCAGACGGATACCGTGACGTTTTTCAAACGCTTCGCCGTACTGCTTACGCAGATCCATAATCGGCTTCATGTTGACTTCGTTGAAGGTCGTCAGCATGGCGGTAGAATTTTTCGCTTCCAGCAGACGCTCGGCAACGCGCTTGCGCAGACGGGTCATCGGCACGCGTTTTTCAGAGCGATTGCCCAGCTGTGGAGCCGGAGCAGCGGCTGGCGCTGCGGCCGGGGCCTCCGCCTTCGCTGGCGCTTTCGCCAGGTGTTTCTCAACGTCTTCGCGGGTCAGACGGCCGCCAACGCCGGTGCCTTTAATGGCTGCCGCGTCGAGGCTGTGTTCCGCCAGCAGACGGCGGATTGCCGGGCTCAGCGCATCGTTATTTTGCTCTTCCAGAGAAGCCTGCTGACGCTGGGCCGGAGTCGACTCTTTAGCATCAGCTTTCGCACCGGACTCTTTGCCCGCGCTGTTACCTTCGCGCAGGCGGCCGAGGATCTGACGGGAAAGCACGGTGGCGCCTTCGTCTTCAATCACCGCGTCCAGAATGCCATCCGCTGAAGCCGGTACTTCCAGTACCACTTTGTCAGTTTCGATTTCTACCAGCACTTCGTCACGAACAACCGCATCGCCCGGTTTTTTATGCCAGGTGGCAACCGTTGCGTCAGCTACGGACTCAGGCAGGTCGGGAACCAGAATATCTACGCTACTCATTATGTATCCTTTAATTAATCGACGTTCAGCGCGTCATTGACCAGATCTTGTTGCTGTTTCTGGTGAACGGACAGGTATCCTACCGCCGGAGAGGCGGAGGCCGGGCGGCCTGCATAACGCAGAGAGGCCCCAAACGGAATCACTTCACGGAAGTGATGCTGGCTGCAGTACCACGCGCCCTGGTTGAGCGGTTCTTCCTGGCACCAGACAAAATCATGCACGTGCGCATAAGGCTTCAGCGCTTCCTGTACCGCCTGATGCGGGAACGGATAGAGCTGCTCTATGCGAACGATAGCGACATCTTTTTGCTCGTTTTTACGACGCTGTTCCAGCAGGTCGTAGTAAACCTTACCAGAGCACAGCACAACCCGCTTCACTGCTTTCGGATCGAGCTGGTCGATTTCACCGATCGCCGGCTGGAAAGTGCCGTTAGCCAGTTCGTCCATGCTTGATACCGCCAGCGGGTGACGTAGCAGCGATTTCGGCGACATCACGATCAGCGGACGACGCATGCCGCGCAGCGCCTGGCGACGAAGCATATGGTAAACCTGCGCCGGGGTGGACGGTACGCAAACCTGCATATTCTGCTCAGCGCAGAGCTGCAGATAGCGCTCCAGACGCGCGGAGGAGTGCTCCGGGCCCTGGCCTTCGTAGCCGTGCGGCAGCAGCATCACCAGGCCGCACATACGGCCCCATTTCTGCTCGCCGGAGCTGATGAACTGGTCGATGACCACCTGCGCGCCGTTGGCGAAGTCGCCGAACTGCGCTTCCCAGATGGTCAGGGTGCGCGGCTCAGCGGTGGCGTAGCCGTATTCAAACGCCAGCACTGCTTCTTCCGACAGCACGGAGTCCCAGACTTTAAAATGGCCCTGGCCGTTGTGCACGTGCTGCAGCGGCGTATAGGTTGAGCCATTTTTCTGGTTGTGAATCACCGCATGGCGGTGGAAGAAGGTTCCGCGCCCGGAGTCTTCGCCGGACAGACGCACCGAAATGCCTTCATCGACCAGCGTGGCGTAGGCGAGGTTTTCCGCGCCGCCCCAGTCAAACATCTTCTCGCCGGCGGCCATAAGCTGACGATCGCCGTAGATTTTCGCCACGCGCGACTGCATTTCAACGGCTTCCGGTACCGTACTGATGCGTTTTGCCAGCTCCTGCAGACGCTTAGGTTCAACTTTGTCCGGATAGCTCTCATCCCACTCGTGGTTGAGGTACG
>PVLC010039916.1:0-14077 GCA_004027655.1 Graphiurus murinus
GGGCAAGGCGGGGATGTGTGAACCGGGAAGGCCTCTGTTCTTTCAGTCTCCAGCCCTTCCAGATCTTTCTGCGCCCCCCTGCACTCCAGCTGCACTGCCGCCACCGTGCTCCCCGGAGCACCTGGACCGGAGCGGGTCCCCAGGGGGGAAGCCAGCAGCCGGATGGAGCCCCCCCCCCCCATGGGCCCAGCACTCCTTGACAGCGCTCCCCAGGCTTCTCGTGCGCTCCGGGGCTGGAGACTTGGCTGAGCACCATCATGTCATGGAAAAGAACTATTCTTGTCCTAGGCTGGGCCCTGCCTCGGGCGGTTTGAGATCCAGTGCTGTAATGAAGGCGGGTGCGGCTCCCAAGTCAGTCTCCACCAACTTCAGAACAGCTGCTGCGCAAACCCCTGGCTTCACCCCCCTGCGAATCCCACGGAGGAGAAGGGCAAGGACTTCCGATCGCCCTCCCATCCAGATCAAAACCCCAGCTCTCCCTTCACCACTCAGCAGTAACCCCTCCTCCTCCTAGGAGCCCTCCTGGATCACAGCAGCCCCCCCTCCCATCTACCCATCTATTCAGAAAATGTTTGCTGGGCCCGGGCTGAGCAACACGGCGGGTGCAAAGATGACACAGCAGGCCTGTCTTTGAGGAGCTCCTGGTCCAAGGGGAAACAGATGTCTGGAGCTAGAAAATCAGTACTAAGAGCCAGCAAGAATTGAGCAACTACTATACGCCAGGCAGCTCGAGACAGCTCCTATGCACACATTCCGTAAATAGCCCCAACTTGAAGAACTGAGGCTCAGAGAGGTTAAGTCTCATGCTGAAGGTCACACAGCACAGTATTCCAACTTCTATCTCTCTGCAATCTCGTTGGATAAAAAGTTCAATGTTCATTTCAACAAGGGAAAATTACAATGATCAAGATTACATGAGCAAAGAGCCGGGCGTGGTGGTGCACACTTGTAATCCCAGCATTCGAGAGGCTGAGACCGGAGGATCCGGGTTCGCGGCCAGCCTCAGCTACCTAGTGAGGCACTCCGCAACTTAGTGAGACTCAGTTTCAAAATAAAGAATAAAAAATAGGGCTGGGGTATAGCTCGGAGGTAGAATGCCCCTGAGTTCAATCCCCAGTACCACAAAAAAAAAAAACAAAAAACAAAAAACAAAGATTACATGAGCAGTAAGCAACTTCACCTCAGCACGGGACTCACGCTAACCATGGACACAGACTTTGAGAGAGGTGCTTCTCTCTTTCTAGGAAGGGTGGCAAGGTGAACCAGGCAGTCACAATTGCACTCATCTTTACAGATGGGGAAACTGAGGCTTGGAGAATTGGAATGACTCGCCCCAGCTCAGAGCCTGTAGGTTTGATTCCTGGCCTGCAGCTCTTGTCACAACACAACGCTACCTCTCTCTGGGACTCTCAGAGGCCGGCATGGGCCTCAGCTTTGGCAAGGACCCCCCCCTGCACCCGGAGACCTCAGCTGCCCACCAGCAGCGCCCCCCTTGACCTGCAAAGGCCCATGGGAACCAGCCAGGAGCCCCGACTTGGACCAGATCCCGCACGCCTCCATCAGAACCCCCGGGACCCCTTCAGAGGCAGAGTCCAGGTCTGGGTCTGGGAATGGGGGGCTCTTGGGGGGCAGGGCCGCCTCTGCTCTCCACAGCCCTCATTGAAATTTTGCCCTTGCCCAAGAAGCTTTGGTGGAGAGCTCGTGCCTATTAATTCTCCGCGTGCATTTAGAGCCAATAGGTTTTTATTTATTCATTTATCTTGTCTTTCATCTCCCTCCCCTTCCTCGCCAGGCTGGAATTTACAATTGGGCTCTCAGGTGGCCAGCCGTGGAGGAAGAGAGACCGGAAGCCAGGCAGAGCCAGGGGCTGCACCCTGGACCCCAACAGGCCGGCCGGCCTTCTGGCACTTTGGGGTGCTCCGGGGCTCCTGCTCTGGTTGGTCGGATGCTGGGACGGGCAGGCCCTCACCTACCATCTGAGGGTCTGGGGGTGATTGGGGACCCACTGGATGTCTGCAAGGTTGGGACAGTCAGTGGGTGGTCTGGCCACAACCAAGGCGCCCCCTGGTGGCGGTTGGCTGTACAGGCTCTGGCCTGAGCCACTGAACTCTGGGCCCTTTGCTGCTCGGAGACTAGAAAGGCAGGGCAGGGCGTGGCCCTCCACTGGCGAGGCACCGGGGACTCCAGGGAAGAAAAGCAGCCCAGGGAGCCACAGAAGGCGTCCTGACTACGGTAGTAAACTAATGAGAGCCCCTGAACATGAAAACCTACTGTGTGCCAGAGTGGCCCCACGCACGCCCGGCCGGGCTGAGCCTCCCCCAGCACCGCGACACTCCACAAGTACTGTCTTTACGGAAAGAGGAAGAAAGGAGGCTGAGAAAGGGGAGACCATCCCGCCCGGGGGGGTCCACGGACGCCCTGGCCACAGATGAGATCCCGGCCTGTTCTCTACACCGAGTGACCTTGGCAGGACTCGCCACCCTTTCTAATCCCTAAGGAGGGACCAGAACGGGACTCACAGCCGAGAGGTGATTAAATGGGACACTCACAGACCTGCCCCGGAAGAGAGACGAGAAACCGTGGTGTCGGGGCCTGAATCCAGATGGGACCTGAGCTCACCTCCCTGCAGAAACCAGCCCCCCAAAAGGCCACCCCCCGCCGCCCACGCCCCTATCCTCCTCGTACAGGCTGCACATTTGTAATCAAAGGCAGAGCCGGATGGCAGCCATCATGAAATACTGACACCCATCAAACAGGTGGCGTGAGGCCGAGGACCCGGCTGCGGGGCGGATGCTGATCCTCCTCCCGGCCCTCCTCACGCGTCTTCCAGGAGAGGCGGGGGGGGGGGGGGGCGGGGGAGAGCTCCTTCCAGACCCCAGGGCTGGAGGACAGCAGCTGGGCTGAGGCTCTGTCAGCAGCAGGACCTGGTGGGGTGACACCCCCTGGGCAGTCGAGCTGGGTTCTGCAGAGGTGGAAATGACAGCCCAGGCTCGGGCTTCCCGAACCTGCCTTGGCCAGGAGAGGGCCTTGGCCTTGTACTTGATGGTCATCTCCACCCTCAAGCCCTGGACTGCAAGCTGGTCTGAGGATTACAACTTAACTGCCCCACCCCCGGCACATCAGGTAATGAAACATCAGTGTGTGTGTGTGTGTGTGTGTGTGTGTGTGATATATAGATACGATCGAGCCCAAGGGCATTCTATCTCCAAGCTACACCCTCAGACCTTTCTTTAATTTTTTTTTTTTGCTGAGGCGGGCCTTGAACCTGTGGGGTCTGGCCTCTCAAGTCCTGGGAATGCAGGCGTGCACCATCACACCTGGCTAATGATTGAGATTTAAGAGCCCCTGCCGAGAGAGTGCACAGCGCTCACCTGGGCTGAGATGTGGACTGGGCAGAGGGCTCCCACCTTGGCCCTCGCCCTGCCTTCCAGGGCCCAGCCCCTTGCCTGCTCCTGAGTCAGGGTGGCCCTGCCGTCCCCAGGGCAGTAATGCCCGAAGACTCCCCAGCCCTGGCTCCCAGCCTCGCCTTCCCTCCCTTCTTCCCTCTCTCCCAGTTGGCCCTGGCCCAGCCACCACCCACGGGGACAGCCTTATCGCCAGTGAGGAACCTTCCTTCCCAGGCGGTGGCTCCGAGCTGTGACTGAAGCCGCCCCATGGGACCAAGACAGGCTCAGGAGCCCCAGTGGGGACATGGGTGGCCCAGCCATACACCCAGAGCCCTGGCGGCTCCCTCAAGGACACTCGGAGGCACAGCCACCTGGAAGACAGAGCCCCTCTCGACAGCCCTGAAGCCCGGCCAGCTTCCTGCTGCGACAGAACCCGCAGAGAACGCCAGGCTCTTGGGAAGGCTGGAGGCCGTTCAGCTCAGTGACTTTGGAGCCAGACACTCTGAGTGTGAAAGACAGCCTCGCCACTTCCAGCTGTGTGGCCTTGGCCAAAGGCCTCTGTCCCTGCAGCCTCAGTTTCCCCATCTGTATCACCGAATGACAGCGGCTGACATCTACGGGGCACTTGCTCTGTGCCCCGTCCTATTTTGAGTACCAACTTAAAGTACCAACTCCTTAAAAGCACCCGACACATACTGTGCCATTAGTGTGCCCATTTTACAGGTGACAGGACAGAAAACCAGAGATGTCGCTAGTGTAGAGCTCACCCCCTAAAATTGCTACTTTTTTGGGGGGGGTAACTGGGAATTGAACCCAGGGACATTCTATTTCTGAGTTATACCCCCAGCCCTATTTATTTTGAAACAGGATCTTCCTAAATTGCTGAAGGTCCTGCTAAGTTGCTAAGGCCGGCCTTGAACCTCCTGTCTCAGCCTCCCACGCACTAGGAAGGCAGGTGTGCACCAGCATGCCCAGCAAAAGTTGCTTCTTTATAATGCACACAATCAGCTTTGGGGGGGGGCACGGGATGCACGTCAAGTGCTTGGACCCCCACACTCCAGGAGCCCTGTTAAACGGCTTCTGCCATGACTGCTGTTGTTGACATGACTTGAGTACCCTGTGGGCCTAAGAGCCTCCCCCAAACTGGGGACTCAAGTGACAACAGGTCCACCTTCTCCAACCTAACTGCCGCCGTGGTCATGGCAGGTGGGGATGGGACTGGTAAAGGAAGGTGGTAGCTGCAGGGCATCCCGGCCTGACCCTGCCTTCCTCATTCATGCACCCCTCTGAGCTTCCCGAAAACATTCCTGTGCCAAGTGCCAGCTCAGTGCTTGGCACATGCTGGGCGGGCAGGGAAGATGTGCCGCAGAGGGGCGAACAGAGGCAGGCCGGAGTATAGGGTTGCAAACAGCATGGCGCCCACTCGCCCAGACCGCTGACTTCCTCCAGGGAGGTGGGGCTCCCCTTCGATCCTGGGGAACCGTGACTACCATGCTCTTCCTGAAAGGAAACCACCGGGTCCAGTTCTCTGCTGGCCCAAACTGCCCCACCCCGGAGAGTGGCACGTGACCCCAGGGTGGCTTTGCCTTGGCGGATCTCCAAGGTGGGACCGCCAGCGTTCTGGTCCCCATCCAGGAGCCAGGGAGTCTTGGCCCCGCTGCTCTGCGGCCCCCTCCCCCTGGGGCTCACTTACGTGGGAGCAGAACCTCTCGGGAGGGTCTCCACAGGTGATCCCTGAGGGCTCCACCTTGACCTTCACGAAGTCCTTCAGCCGCATCACCTTGGGCTGGCACGCGTAGAACTCCCAGGCAGGCCCCTCGTCCGTGGTCACCCAGGATTTGCAGATGTCGTAGTCCCCAGAGGCCAGCGCCAGGCAGTGCAGGAGGAGGGCCAGCGGGCGCAGCATGGTGGCGCCGTCCAGACAGGCCCTGGAGAGGCGGCGGTGGGGTCAGCTGGGCCTGGTGGCCTCAGCGTGGACATGCCACATCTACCAGGCGAGGGTGGCTGGGGTGTCTCAGAGACGCTGCAGGGGTGTCCGTCAGAGACTCCGGGTGTCCCAGAGGGCGCTGCTGCCGGGCTGGAACAGCGAGGGACTCGTTTTCTCCAAAAGGCTGATACGGAAAAGTCCGCGCCAGCGTTTCTCAGACTGCTGATGGGCAGATCAGAAAGTTGCCCATGACTCGGTGTCCTGCTAACCTTGGCAGTCCAGCTCCCCCGGAGGTGGATCCGATCAAATCAGGCCGCCTCTCAAATTGTGACAGTGGGTGGAAATGGGATAAGGAGCAAATCCGCAGGGATCCGGCATGGGGCTGGATCAGATTGCTTTTAATTTTGGTCCTTCCAATCAATCCCAGTCTTTAAAGGGCCCTTCACGTGTGATGTGCTCAACCCAGCCGCGTAACACCACTCCGGCCTGCACTGGAAAGATAAAATAAAATCAGGAGGAGTTACATGCTAGCTGCACAAGCGCTCCCTCTCTGGGACTCCACTTGGCGTCTCAGACCAATAAAAGAGATTTCTTTTCACAGGGGCTAAAAGTGACAACAATCGTGCCACTAGGCTGGAAAAAAAATAATAAAATAAAAAGCCACCGAGGTGTTAACTGGGGAGGTTATTTGCTTCTGCTTTGGTGGGGCCGGGCACTAATGGACAGAACAGCTGACCTTGGCTGGTAGCCATGGGCAACTTATTACGAAGTTCCTGAGACTTCAGCTCTCAATCCAGCCAGGTACCTGGGGTCTGGCTTGTCTTTCATTGTAAGATGGGGGGGGGGGGAGGAGAGAGAGCACTCATTAGCAACAACACCTGCAACAAATTAAAAGGGGGGAGATTAGAGATGTTAGAAGAACAAAAGCTCTTTGGCAAAATGTGCAAAAAAAAAAAAAAAAATGAGACTGGACTGCATTAGCAAGATCTCCTGAGAAAACAGAGTTATTTTTATTAATATTGGAGTTGCACGCTTGGAGCTGGGGCACGTTATTAAGAAGGTGATGCATTGGGTTGTTGGTTCGCAGAAGCGCCCCTGCCCCAGGGTCACAGACATTCTAAAGCCTCCCCAGGAGCCAGGATTTAATGGTGGTTTTAAAATACCAGGCCCGACAAGTCAACTTGTCACTGAGACTAGAACTGGGGGTGCAGATGAGACCATACCTACAGGTATCGCTGAACAGGGGGGTCCACATGCAGGCTGGCCATGAAGAATCAGGCACCGATAAACACCTCCCCAATTGTAGGCACCATGTGCAATGGTGAATTTAATTTTTTTTAACAGTAAGAAAGTAGGATGTCAAAGACTTCCATTGAAATGACAATGTTTGGTCATATGGGGTTTTTGGGTGAAGGCCAACACTGCATTCATCTTTGGCGGGTTTGTTTATAAATGGATCACTATTATGATTATTGCATGACCATTTGAATCCTCTGGTAATTATTTAGAAACCAAGGTGGATATATAACCAACATGAATGTCACATTGTAAAGTACACGGCTCCGATGTATACGTGGCGGGTTCCGTGGCGCACGGTACCTCACCAGGAGGATTCGAGCCCAGCTGCATGGGATTCGAGCCCAAAAAAATTCCAACCAATAGGACAAAGGTTACCGCAATGAGTTATAGCACAAGTGCCCTCGTCTAGTCATCATGCCCAATTATCCCATTTAAACTCCCAAACCATCCGCATGCAGCCTAACTCTCACCTGCCGTCCTCTGGCCACAGAAGGTCCCTAAGCGGCTCCCTGAGGAGTTAACCGTGTTTCCAAGAAAGCCCATTCACCACCCAGACACAAACACACACCTGCCAAAAATGACCAAGAGGACTCGGCTTCGGGAGAAACCCCCCAGCCAGCGCACACACGCACCGCACCGCACGGCTCCAGGCCCAGCGCCGCCGGCGGCTCATCCATCTGCGTTAAGGCGGCCCCTGCCCCTCTCTCTACATGAAGGGCTCCTAATGCAGATGAATGAGGACCCGACCAGGACCACATTTTCACGTCTCACCTGGGCTGTTTAGAGAGAAACCTGTTATAGAGTCTGCCCGGCCTTGAATGCGCTCCTTGCTAGAAAACTCTCAGAAAGAAAGAACGTGCCCGAGTCTATTTTTACAACCTGAGAAAATGTAGTAAAAATAAAATAGCGCGGCCGGCAAAGGTTTGGATGCTTGTACCCAAGCTCCGGAGCTGCCCAGAAAACAGCATGCCCCTAATTAATTCTTCCAGCAGCCGACTCCCGACTGTTCACTAACAGGTAGGGAGCTCCTGGCGGCTGGGGGACCCACAACCAGGGCGCCGGTTGCAGCTGGAAAGGAGGGCCCAGCTGCGGGCTTCCTCGGCAGGACCGGCGGCTGCTGGGGGCTGGGAACGCTCTGGCCCCTGCTGGGCAAGGGAGGCAGCGGGGCCTGGAGGCTGGGCAAACTGCGTGTGTGGCAACCCACAATTCTATTAATTGCTTGGCAGTTTGGTTTGCTTACATGCTATGCATTCCCTGGAAAATGGGGGGGGGGGTACAAAATCTGCCAGAGGAAAATATGTTTACAACTAGTCAATCAACTGGGCGTTGCTGGCAGCGCAGGGAGAATGGTGAGCTCAGCATTCCAATATTACAGTCGGTTTTTGCCAAAAAGAAAAAAAAAAAAAAAAACGGGGGGGGGGGGGGGGGAGCGGAGACGCCAGAGTCCCTGGAATACGGCGTCCTCGGGAAGGCAAGGGAAGAGGAAAGCCGGCAGGGGAAATTTCAGAGTAAGAGGTTGTATCCTGGTGGATCGTTTTTTCTCCTTGGAAAATAAATCTTCACCTGATATTATTAAGAAACTGCAGCTCGCAGAAACAAATAGAATCAATGCGCTTTATTTTCTTTTAAGAGTCCTCAGGAACCGAGGGGGGCTGATAGCCAGGGTATTAAAACCCGAAAATTAGATTTTATCAGGATTTCTGAACTCGGATTTCTCTGTCTTATTGAATTAGCGCCTCTCCGAGCTGGCTGGGCTCGCGAGCAGGCTCCTCTCGGAGTTGCGGGCTGCGCCCCGGCCTCTTGGGAAACTTGTCTCTGCCGGCCGACGCGGGTCCCTGGGGAGCCCTGGAGGCTGGGGGGGGGGGTCCTGGGGCCCCGCCCACCCCGAAGCCACCTCTTCCTTCCCGGCGAGGGGGGGTGAGACGTGGGGGAAGGGGAGGGGGCGAGGCGCGAAAGGGGGGCCCTATCCAGCCGGGGTCACCTTCCCGCCCCCCGCCCCCGATAGCCCTGCGGGCGCCCCGTGCTCACCGCGGGCTCAGCGGGCGTCCCGGCTCCGGAACCCGAGCTTTCTCCGCCTCCCCGGCTTCCCCCGGCTCCTGGGAGCCCCGGAAAGTTGCGCGCGGGGGGTTGGGGGGCAGAGCTGGAGGCCGAGGCGGCCGGGCGGCGCGGGTGGGTCCCCGCGGGCCGCGGGCGGGGTCGGCTCGGACCGCAGACGCCGAGGCGTCGGGTCGAGTCCGCGCTCCGGGTGGACCGCGAGCCGTGCGCACCGCGCAGGGACCGGCCGGGCAGCGCCGCCGCCGCCTTCCCGAAGTTGCGTGCAAACCAGGCAGCAATTAATAATCACGCCTTTAATAAAGGCACGGTCAGCATCCAGCCTGCCCCTCATTTAGCACGGCCTCCCGTAATTAAAAGGCACGACACCGACCAAAGGGCCCGCGAATCAGTCGCATCCTTTTTTTTTTTTCTTTCTTTCTTTCTTTTTTTCTTCTTACCGGCGCCGCTACCAGCAGCGACCCCGCCGCCGCCGCCAACACCCGCTTCCCCGCCCAGGCCCGCGACTTACTCCGGATCCCGCGGACCCCCGGCGCCCGCGGTTCTCTTCCCGCCTTCCCGCTGCCTCGGCTTCCCCCCGGGTTGAGCTGGACTGCACGCCGCGCTGGAGCCGGCTCCTCTCCGCCCTCCCGCGCCCCGCGCCCCGGACCCCTTGGACGGTCCGCAAAGAAGTTTCCAGCAGCGGCTGACCCAGAGTTCTCGGTGCAACTTACACTCCCCCAGTTTGCAGAGATGGGCAGGGCGCGGGGTGGCGGGGCTCCGGAGCGGCGAGTTAACGGGGGGCGCGCGAGAAGGGTTAATTCCCTCTCCATCAACCCGGCCGAGCGTTCCCGCGACGTCCGTCTCCACTCCACACCCGCGCGCGCGCGGCGGAGCCAGCCCCGGGCGGGGTGGGGGGCCGGGAGGACCAGCGACTCCTTTAAGATGGTGCTGCAAGCGCGCCCTCGCACACCTCCTCCGGCCACGCCGGGCCCCCGCGCCCGCCGCCACCAGAGAACTTTTGCAGGCGAGCCCGGGCTGGGGCTGAGCCCCGGGAGCCCCGGGAGGGAGAGCGCCGCGGCCGCCCCAGCCCTCTGAAAATGAAAGCAGCCCTGGCGAGGCTGCGGCGCCGGCCCCCGCGCGCCTTACCCCGGCTCGGAGCCGCTTCCCCAGCGGAGCCCCCGGGCGGGAGGCCGAGGACGCGGCGCTCTGGCCGGGCTGCGATCCCTGCTGGTCAGATCGGGGCCGGGCAGCCCTCCGGCCGCCAGGGGGGCCGCCCGCAGGCGTCCCGGAGCCGCGCGCCGGGGGAGGGGGCCGCCCGCGCCCGCATCGCCCGCCGGGCCGAGCCGGAGGTCGCCGTTAACAAGTGCAAACTTTTGGGGCCCCCTGGGCGGCTCGGGGAGGACCCGCGCGCGCGCGCCCGGCGGCCCCCGGCCCGGGTGGGCTTCGCGGCGGCTCGTCGGGGCGCAGGGGCATCCCCACCCCCGGCGCGGCGCGGGCCAGATGGCTGGGCGCTGGGCGGCCCCCCTGCGCGGCGCTCCAAGTTAATGCCGAGGCTAAATCCGCTGGCCACCACTCACGATCGCCATCGGGGCTTTTATCTCTCGGTCTGATCCGGGCTGCGTAACTTCCTCTGTGTGGCTTTAACACACCATCCCACCACGGAGCAGCGGTCTTCTTAAAGGTGCAGGAAGGAAATACTGCGAGACTCCGGGGACGCGCCACGGCCCGGGGAGGGGCGCGGCGAGCAGGGGCGTCCCGGCGGGCCCGCGGCCAGGGTGGCCCCGGAGGGCGGCCGCGGGAGCGAGCCTGCTCCGGGGGGTCGCTGCCTACACATCGCCTCCCGGCCGGGGGGCCAGCGGGTCCCCGCGCGCACAGCGCATCCTCAGCCGACTCGGGTCAGGCGCGGCGGGGCTGCAGCTCCGGTCCCCAGACCCCGGCGCCTGACGGGGTGCCAGCGCCCATGGGCGTGGGGGCTGCCCCATCGGCCCCAGGGAGGGGGCCAAGTGAGTCAGTCCCCCCCCCCCAACAGCCCAGGGCTCCAGGCTGCTCCTCTGTCTCTCTCCCTGTGAAGTGCTGCCACCCAGAAGGCCCGGAGCAGTGGGTAAAGGGGTGGGTGGGTGGATTTGGGGAGATGGGGAGGGGGAGCGATCTGAGCGCACAACCAGAGCCTGAATACCAGCTGACACACCGCCGCCTCCACCCTGATGGGCCCTGCTTTTTCACGAAGCCAAGCCAGCTCCGCAGGGAGTGCAGAGTAGGGGGGCAGGAGGGGCCGCGCCTAAGGGTTCTCTGCCACCCTGCGGGCAAGCCAGGGAGGAGGGCGTGGGAGGGCTCCTGCAGGGCCGAGCAGAGGCCGCGGAGCTGCAGCCCTGGCCAGCCGCTGGGTTCTCCAGCCCCCTGGAGGTTTCCTGCCAGGCTGCTGCCTGGGGCTGTGGGGAGGGCTTCCTCGGTCTTTCAGGAGCACATGTGGTTTTGGGGTGCTCCTGGCCTGCTCCCCCCGAGTTCTTACTGCAGTGCTGTAGCAGCCAGCACCGGCATTTGGATGCATCAAGAACAAAGGGCCTGAGGACAGAGAGATAGTCCAAGGTCACAGAGGGTGTCAGAAATGGGAGCCAGATCTGGCCCGGCCGGTCAGCGCCCTACCCTGTGTCACCTCTTCCCTCCCACCTTAACCCTTCCCTGCTCTTGGCACCCCCTGATCCTGGAGGGAGGGTGGTTCTGCTGAACATTTAGAGTCTGTGACAAAGCAGGAGGTTGAGTATGCAGAATGAAAAAAAATATCATTTGCTACAATAATAATAATAATAACAATAATAACAGCAACAATATTCATTGCACACCTGTTCTACACCAGGCTCCCTGTAAACCAGTTTATGTGCATTGTTTGCTGATTCCTCTTCCAAGCCCTGTGACTTAGCTGCTAATTAATAAAGTCTCAACTTTATTAAGCTGGGAAGCTGGGAGAGGTTCAGTAACTTGCCCAAGGTCACACAGCTAAGGAAGACTGTGGCCTGCAGGCGGGGCTGTGGGGTCCCCCGTTGGTGTTCCGGCATTGCCCAACTTGCTGGTAACTTGGGGCATGGCACAGACTGTCTCAGGGCCTCAGTTTCCCCATCTGTGACACGTGATGGCGAGCCCTTCCTTTTCCACAGAAGGGTCAAAACAGGGCCGGGCGTCTCTCCCGGTCTGTGCCCAGGGAGGTGGGCTCACCCCTCAGAGTTGGCCAAGAGAGCAGCAGCAGGGAGGCCCCTGAGCACCTGCTCCCTCTCCCTGAGCAGCCAGCAGGAGGAAGCACCTAGGAAGACAGGAACAGATCTCAGCAATTTGATTCTGAAACATGCGGCATGCAGGCAGCAGGGAAGGGCAGAGTGTGGGGCTCCCGGGCAGGCGTGAGTGATGGCCGGGCAGCCCTCAGCCTGCTGTCACCCGGGCAGGGCCATCAATCCCCAGGGAACGCCCCGCTCCTCCATCATGCCCCAGCCGGGATGCTGTCAGGACCTGCCAGCGGGGCCTGGAGGGTGCTTCCTATGTGCAGCTCATCCGGACACAATGGAGGGACCCCAGCGGGTCTTCCCTGCGGTCGCCAGGATGGTTGGGGTGGACCATAGGCAAAGAGATTTGCCACTGGAAACAATTGGCATGGGCCCCCCAACAGCCCCTGCCTCCCCAGTCCTCCTTACCTCTGCCACAAACCAATGCCACATCCTTCTCAGGGACGCCTTCCAGAACCTGGCATTTGGTCTCCCCACATTCAGACCCTGGAAATCATGGCATAGTGGAAAGAGCACTAGACTGAGAGTCAGGACAACGGGCTGTACTTGGCTCAGCCCCTAACCAGCTGTGTGCTCCAGAGGAGATGGCTTCCCTGCCTCTGGCCTTAGTTTACCCATCCGCACTATAGAGGCATTGCCTAGGAGGGTGGGTGATCCCTGTGATTCTCTCCTGACTTGACAGTGCTCCGTGCAGCCTCCAGGAGACAGTGTTCCCTTCCCAGGAACAATACAGCGCTTCTTTTCTCGGCTGAGGAACAAAAAGGATCCAAGCCCTGGAAGAGACCAGGTGTTTGGGGGATGCTCATTTTTAAACTTCATTAAGGTGCCTTTGGACAAATGACCTTTCCCTGGCAGTAAAAAAGATGCAGAGCACCAGGGGCAGGAAAGTGTTAATGAATCTCCTCCCCCACGCCCTCCCCCCCCCAAAAAAAAAAACCATCACTGGCTCCCTCTCACCGGCAGCCGAATCGTTTTCTTCATTGGTGGGATTCTGGCTCTCCTGCACAGTTCTAATTTGAATTGTGTATGTGGAATCTACTACCAAAAAGCAGCCGCAGAACAATGCATTTAATTTCATTCCACCTAGGTTTTTTTTTTTTTCTTCAAAAAGGGATCTGTGTGTGTATATGGGTGTGTGTGTGTGTGTGTATGTATGTGTGTTAGAGATAGACAGACAGACAGACTATAGAGACACACCAAAGTATGAACGGGGAGGAGACAGGGGAGAAGTATGTGCTTTATTGTACCTGTTCTTTCTCGGCTCCTTTACGATAAAGACCTATGCATGGGATGGATAAGTGACAGCACGTCATCAAGGCATGTGCACAAATGACCTACTAGCTTTGCAATGAGCGCTAACAGATGAGGTCCAACTCTCCGGGGACTTCCGAGACAGGACGAATCTCCTAATGCAGACAGACAAAAGGACAGCCCGAGCAGATGCACCCAGGCCGCTGATTCAAGTCAAGCTCAGCACCCGCCCGCCCCTCCCATGTTCTCACCCAGGCCTCATTCCTTCCGTTCATTTATGACAGGCTGAGATTTGGATGGTTCCAGAAACTCTTTGTCCCCTTGACCTTGACCAGTCGAGATGCAGCTGTAAGTAGGTGGTCAGAGCCAGGGACCTCACCCAGGACTGTCTGGGGGGTTCAAGGCAATCCCCAGGCCTCTTACTTCTGCAACCAAGGCGGGGGCCGGGGGAGAGAGACCAAGCCCCAAGCCCCCGGCCTTCCCCCAGCTGAGGCCTCCGGGTAGTGGCGGAGCTGCAAGCTGGACTCGGGCTCCTCCCTGCCGGTTCTCAGCTCTAATCTCTAGACCATACTCCCATTAATTATTATTACTGTATTAATCATACATGTGATTAATTCAGTAATGGTGATTCATAATTGATTGCATTTTAGATGGGGCCTTTCATCCACACGTCTCCCAAGATGTGCACTGCCTACAACAAGAAACACACGGAGCAGGACGTGTTCTTTGCTCGTCTGCGTTTTGTTGGATAAACCTCTCTGCAGAGGCAGGGGGCTAATGGTCTTCCGGCAGGCTGGGCTTGCCCGCCCCGGCTCAGGCCCACCTCCCCGAGCTGCACCCTGCCCTGCCCGGGGGTGGCCATGTTCTGGGAGTCCTGCAGAGACCTTGCGAGGCGGTCTGCCCGGCTC
>PVLC010039917.1:0-14085 GCA_004027655.1 Graphiurus murinus
CCTGTTTCAAAATAAAAATAAAATAGGGAGCAGGGCATGGTGGCGCACGCTTGTAATCTCAGCATTCGGGAGGCTGAGACCAGAGGATCCGGGTTCGCGGCCAGCCTCAGCTACCTAGTGAGGCACTCTGCAACTTAGTGAGACTCGGTTTCAAAACAAAAGAATAAAAAATAGGGCTGGGGGTATAGCTCGGAGGTAGAATTCCCCTGGGTTCAATCCCCAGTACCATACATACAAAAACCAAACAAACACAAGTCAATATATATTCATGCACAGTGCCTATATATTGCTCTAGACCCTGTCCCTGTCCCAGTCCTTTGTCCTTCCTTGTCTATATCCCACATTCTTAGGGATGAAGAAGACAGGGCAGGAACTGGGATAAAGTTGGCTCCTAGCTTTATGGGGAAAAGGAAGTGAGGGCAGTTTGCTGCCATATTCAGGAATGACCGAAAAAACAGTGATAGGATGTGGGCTAATGGTGGCCCCCAAGGAGTCTAGAACATGTCATGCTCAGAGGTTGGGGGACAGACACTTGGATTCAGAGGACTCAGTACTCACCATCCAGTGACAACCAGTCAAGCTGTGTACTAGGCAGAGAGAGGAATCGACGAGCTCGATACTCAAAGAGCACAGAAGCCGAAAGAGGCCCCTCCCGCCCTGCCACCTGCAAAGACACCAGCCCCACTTCGTGGGCTGGGGAGAGAAGAATCAGTGAAAAGGGCTCTTTCCCTGACTCCTTCTCTCCTGTGTCACAGCCACTGATGAACATTCCATATCTATCTCCCCCACTTCCCTGCTGTGGGCCAAGAGGCCCCCGGCTTCAGTAAGTGGCCTTGGCACTAACTGAGAGAGGAATTCACTTATTGGAGGATTTAATACCTATTATGAACCAGAGAACTTTTGGATTTTAGGCCCTGGAGTTAAGGACATTTATTACTCAGCAACAGGTTTGCAAACTCAAGGTCAAGAGACACCTATAGGGCTGGGGAAATGGTTCAATGGTAAACACTTGCTTGCCTTGCATGCACAAGATAAGAGAAAGGGAAGCTGGCTGCTCACCAACAGAGTCCAATGACAGCTGTGTCCCAGGGTCTCAATGTCTATAACCCTAAGGATGAAGCCACCAGGTCCTGATCCCAAGACTAGGGGCTGAAACTTTTTTCTCCCAATTTCCAGCTTCTGTGGTCTCAATCCCTTTCCTTCCATACAAGGTTGAATAGGACTGTTAAGACTGGGAGAAAAGCCGGACATGGTGGCACATGCTTGTAATCCCAGTACTTGGGAGACTGAGACAGGAGGATCACAGGTTCAAGGACAGCCTCAGCAAGAAGTGAGACTCTCATCAACCTAGTGAGGCCTTGTTTCAAAATAAGAAATAAAATTGGGCTGGGGGTATAGCTTGAAGGTAGAATGCCTCTAGGTTGAATCCTCAGTACCCCCCCACACACACACACAAAAAAGATTGAGAGAAAATACCCTCACAGATAACAAGGCTGTCAACCCATCACTCTGGTGGCCCAAGGGGTCCCACAGGAAGGCTGGCTGTTGAATGCAGGGTCAGGGGCAAGGGTGGTAACAAAAGGGCAGAGAAATCAGTCTAGACCAGCGCTGTCCAGGAGGACATCACACAGTGACAGAAATGTCCTGTATCTACACTATCCCATAGGACAGCACTAGCATGTGTGGCTATTGAGTGCTTGAAATGTGATGTGACTGGGGAAATGAATTTTAAATTTTACTTTTGCTGGGTGTGATGGTGCACACCTGTAATCCTGGTACTTGGGAGGCTGAGACAGGAGGATCGCAGATTTGCAGCCAGCCTCAGCAACTTAGTGAGGCTTTCCGCAACTTAATGAGGCTCTGTTTCCAAATAAAAAATAAAATAGGGCTGGGGGTACAGCTTAGAGGTAGAATGTCCCTGGGTTCAATTCACAAAAAAATAATAATAAATTTAATTTTAATTAAATAGGCACATGTAGCTAATCGCTACCATATTGGACTGTGCAGGTCTAGAAGCTAAAGTCTTTCAGTCCCAGGACTGGTCAGAGGAGGCTCTCAAAACCACACTAACCAAGCCAGAGAGACTAAATGGATATTATTGATCCCTTTGGTCAAATGCTTGACCTTACAGGAGGGGAGGCCAAGGACCAAATAAAGGAGTAGAATTACCTAAGATCACAATTTAGCTAAAGAGTAGATTTCTTGGACCAGAACTCAGATTTTCCAACACCTACGCCAGACTCTTTTGCCTGCTGGGGGAGCTTGGTGTACAACCTCAGGACTGGATAAGGTCTTTGTTCTCTCAGAACAATCTATTTGTTCCCAGTGCTTCCCAGAAGCCCGGAGGTCCTGATCTGCCCCAACTGTCCACATGTCAGTCTCCTCCCCTGCCGTTCCCAATCCCCATACCAGGACAGTAGCAGCGTAAGACACCAGGCTGTACGAGTGAGGCTGGCACTGCGATGTGATCAAAGACACAGGAGTAATGCTCGGTGACCTCTGTCCAGGGACCTGTGATGAGCACCTTGACCCCACCCTGCAGACAGAGTCAGAGAGCAACTTGGCTGAAGTTGGGTGTTCACTCATTCATTTATTCAGATCCTTAGAGGGTATCTACTACACGGCAGGGCCTGTGCTTGCTAGAGTCTGGGCTACAAGGATGGATAAGACCCAGTGAAGTGAGATCGGCCAGTCTACCCCTCCTCTGAACTTTACTGCTGAGTGGTTACATGATTCCTATCAGAATCTTCTGAATCTGCCAGAAACAGGGAACTCACGGCCTCCCCAAGGCTATCAGATAACTGTCATCAGGAAGAAGTTCTGCTCTTAGGCTAGTTCACCTCATCACAGTTCCTCCTTTCCCTCTCAGAGGCAGTGTCAAGTAGAACTTCTCTACTACTGAGGAGTCTCCCAGCTGCTCAGCGTCTGCAGTCATATCCCCACTGTGTATTTTCTTCTCCAGTCTGAAAAGCCCCAGTTCCCTCTCCCTGAAATCAGTCACCAAGGGAATAAAGGTCCCTGGGGGACTCTCAAAACCACACTAACACATAGAAGGGTGCATAAGGGAGATGGGGTTAGTGGGCGAGTACTCTGGAAAAAGAAGAGAAACTACACTTTAGATAAAAGTGGAGGGAAGAGAACCAAGAAGCCATGAAGGGGCTAGGGGTATAGCTCAGCAGTACACCATTTGTCTAGCATGCACGAAGTCCTGGGTTCAGTCCCCAGAACCATGGTACAGTGTGGAGGGAAAGGGGGGGAGAATAAAGCCACGAAAACTAAGGGAAACTAGGTCACAGATTACAAAGTAAGAGTTAATACAATTCACTTTGAAGAATCAGAAAAAAAAATGGAGACGGGAGGTAATAATCCTGAGACTCACCTCTGGGTAGGACCACTCCGGGGAGAAGTCTGTGATGGTGCTAAGAGCAGGGGAGAGTTGTGGGGTTGGGGCAGGGATGCTTGGCGGTTCGTCACTGATGAGTTCTCCCATAAGGTCTGGGAATGATGAAAGACTGAAGGGCTCCAGTTCGCTGGCCCCACCAGGTCCTCCAAACAAGGCCTCCCCTCTTGCTACCCTGCCTGATGGCTCTGAGGGAGCAGGTGAGGATGGGGACGAAGGAGGGGGTGAAGGTACAGGTGGTGCAGCCCTCTGGCCCTTGAGGTCCTCCTCACTATCATCATCTTGGATGAAGAAACAGTTTCCACTTCTCCCACTTGCTCCAGATTGTGTGTGGGGTGCCCGAGCAGCCGCCTGGGGCTCCAGGGCAGCAGCAGGCTCTAGAGCAGGACAAGGGGTATGAGCAGCCTCTGCCTCAGGGAAGTCTGGGCTTACCCCGTGGCCCCCTCCATATGTCTGGCCCCTTTGAGGGCTGTTGAGAAAACGATCAGGATCAAAGGCAGGGCTGGGAGGAGCTGGTGGGGCAGAGGGCTCAGAGCCTACAATGACAGCCACGCTCACCGAAGGCCTACGATTAGCCTGGGGAGCCAAGCGCCTGGCGGGTGTCAAGCCCCCGGCGCGCTGCTCCAGTCCAGTCAGGAGGAGGATGGCAGTACCTCCCCTTGATGAACCTCCTCGAGAGGAGGGAGGACTAGGTTTGATTTCTAGGGGCTCTGCAAAGCCTGATGAGGAAGAGGAGGAGGACGAAGAAGATGGGGAGGTATGTGCCTTGGGGAGCTCTGGGGGAAGTGGGGCTATTAGTGGAGGAGGCTCAGGGGGCTGGGGCCGGGGAATAGAAGTCAGGGTTAAAGCTCGGGGCTCCACTTTGGGAGAGATGATACGGTGTTTCGTGCTGCTGCATTTGTGGGTAAGGCTCCCAGAACCTGGAGTAGAGAGGGGTGGGGAAGGGAGAAGGGATAAGACACATCTTTCTCCAGCCTTCCCTTCCTGGGAGCCCTTAGAAGTATTTCCTGGGAATTCCCTATGTACCAGAGATGTAATACTGATTATAGCCACTGGGAGGCATCTGAAATGAGTCCCCCTCCCCACTTCCTTTCCCTGGGAAATAAACAGGACTGGAAGAACACTGCAGGGGAAGACTCAGGGCTTGGGGGAGGAGCTGAGAGCAGTAGGTACAGGCATAGAAAAAGGACAAAAGAACAGAATCGAGGGGGTGCCAAGTAAGAACAAAGGTAAGGCTAGGGTAATTGGTGGTGCGGAATTGAGGTGAGGTAGCAGGCAGAAAAGTATGTGGGCTGCCAGGACTGTAAAGTACATGGAGCTGGAGCCAGTGTTTCCCAGATGGGAAGGCCTCTGCTCATCTGTCCCATCTTCCTGAACATGCAAAAGACTTGCAAATCAGCATGCAAACTCCATCTAAGCAGATAGAGAGCAGTGTGGCTAGGTGGGAAGAGAGCTCCAGGGTCAGTGGGTAGCTCACCAAGGCCCCCACTGCAAAGACAGGCGTGGGTTCGGGGTGCAGGCTTGGTCGGATGGGAGTCCAAGATCTGCTGTACCAGCTGTTCCACAGAGAACTCCTCCGTCCCGTTCCCACAGCTCCACTTGATGCCATGAACTAGAGAGTTGGGGGAAGTGCTGTGGGACCCCCAAAGTACCCTGATGGCTCCTCCAAGTACGTATCATGCTAAACAGAGGCCAGCAGCACTCAAGACTGCTAATGTGTAGCTCATAGTTGTCCTTCACTTCTCTCTCCATATTCCACATCTTCGACTGCACAAGAATCCTAGCACCCCACAGGAAAGCACCCTCCCCCTGGAGGGAAATGTTCACCCACAGGCTTCTGGGTACAGAACCATAGCACCTTGGAAGGCCCTGTTCCCTTGGAGCTCTATCCTCGCCCCGCTCCTTACACATGGGCTTCAGCTGTCCCAGTAGCTCCTCCCGGGACCACTTCAGCCACTCTCGCCGGTCGCTGCTGATGGAACAAAAGATGGGGCTGCAGCCCTTTCCACAATCCTCCAGGGCTGGGACGTTCAGGTAGTGCACAAGGACGATGTCAGGGTTCTGAGAGCACAAGGGCACGCACAGAGACACATGAGGTCTTGAGGTGCAGAGGCTCAGGTTCCTAGCCTCGCTTTCTTCCTGGACACCCTCCCAACTCACCCTCACCTTCTGGTTCTCTCCATCCCCCAAACTCCCTCCTCTCTTTTCTTCCCACTCAGAACCTACTTATCCTTTCATTTAATTTTTCAGACCCTGTGTCCCTCAAAGAGCCAAGACGACTCTGGTTCCCTCAGCTCTTCCATCCTTACCTGGAGCAGCCAGTAGCAGCGCCGATGGAATGTGGGGACGATGGAAGAGTGAACGTAGCAGCCATAGAGACACTGCCAGGAGACAGGCTGGGGTGGGGGGAGGGCTAGTCTGCTCCCCAACTCTTCCTCTGTTCAGTCCTTTTGCAGGAATCCCAATCTTTCCACCAGTTCTTCTTCAACCCTCTCCGCACCCCCACCTATCCCACCCCACCCTTCAAATCCCAGCAACTCCAAGTCACAGATGAGAGACAGGACTGGGGCCTTACAATGAGGGCCAGAACTGATATATGGGACTATCCAAAAACTCGAGGGCAAAGCAAGAATGCATCTGAGAGGAGCAATGATTTGGGAAGAGAAACCTGTGCTTAGAGCATCACTGCTTGGATTCCTGTGGGAAATGCAAGAGAAGCCAGGGGACCAACATCAGTATCTTAAGGCCCGGACAGCTGGGTCAGGGAGGGAAATGGGAAGCAGAGAGTGGGCTAAGTGATTAGTCAGCTGATCCAAAGTCAGTAAGAAGGAAGAATGACTGGGCTGGGGAGAGGAGACCATGCAGCCAAGCCCTGGCAGGGCTAGAGCTCAGCTAAGGGTGGAGGCGGGCAGGCAAGGGCAGATGACCAGATGCCTGAGGCTCTTACCTCCATGCCCTGGACCTTCAGCTTCATGTGGTCCTCTCGGGTGGTCTTCCCATCCTTCCGCTTCTTCCAGAGATAACCATCCTTCCGGTATTTCACCTTCTTGCGGTTGTAGAGGATGATGGAGCCATTCTGAGGCCTGGGAAGGGAAGGGTTGACCATGAGTTCTGTGCACAGAACTCAGGACTCTTGCAGCTTTTCACCTTCGAGAACTTTCTCACCTTGTTTTGGGGGCACAGGATAGCCACTCATCATGCTTCTCAAAGGTGATCAAGTAGGATGCAATTTCCTGTAGGAGAGGAGACATTCAGGTGGGTGTTCCCTTCATGGAGGGTCTAAGCCAGGCCTCTTGGTCACGGCCCCTCTGCTGAGTCATGGCAGCTAGTGGAGGACACTTACAAGTATCTGGACCCAACAATGCCCCACTGCCCTCCTAAGATTCCAACCCAGACAGAATCTAACCTTCCCTCCCTCCCAAGTAGAGCCTATATCTTGGGGCCAGGTTCAAGTTCATCATCCATTTTTCATATCATGCATTATTTTACTTTCTCCAAATTATACTTTTGTGCCCCTTCCTCAGGAAAAACAAACAAACAAAAAAACTTCAATGGTTTGACACTGCCAAGAATTCCAGATTCTTTAGCCTGACTCTAAGGTTCTCCTGACAAGGCATCAAGCCATCATTCCCACTATTTACCCATTCTACCTACAAATGGGTCCACTGATTCCTCCCTGAGTTTACCATGAACTGTCACCTCCTGTACACTAATGCCTTCCCGGCCTGAAGTGCTATGTGCTACCTCTCCATGTCTGGAAATCCCAGTCATCTTATAAGCTTCTCAGGTGCTCTGTAAAGCCCTGTGGCCATCCTGACCCTTCCTGAAGGCTCTGTGGCACTTATAGCAATCACATGCACACACACACACACACACACCCTTTTACATTGGGTCCTAGTATCAAATTGGTAATTATCAACCACTAACTACATATGAAGCACTACGTATACAGAATACAGAAGATGTGTAACGTGAGAACTGTGCCCTCCAGAAGGAGCCAGTATGGGTGGTTGTTAAAAAATAGGGACGCTAAGCTGGACTCAGTGGCACATGCCTGTAATCTTTGTACTTGGGAGGCTAAGAGAGGAAGAAGGGAGGATCTTAGGTTCGAGGACACTCTGTTTCAAAACAAAAATAAAATAGGGCTGGGGGTGTAGCTTGGTGATAGAATGCCCCTGGGTTCAATCCCCAGTACCACAAAGTGGGGGGGGGGTTCTTGAGTGAGATAAATAAACTACAAGAGGTAAATTAGTTCCCTCATCAGTAAGACAAGTGCTTAATATGGTGCCTAGTATGGAAGAAATACTTAATAGGTGGTAGTTGTTGTTTTTACACAGGTGGGAGAAATGGGCACCTACAAGATTCATGACTTTATACCTCTCCTCTGAGCCCCAAAGAGCAGAGAACAGTGCTCTGCACTGAGGGGTGTACACAGACAGAGAATGACCCCACTCACCCTCCTCTAGCCCACTAGGCCTTGCAGGGCCCTAACCCCCAGGCTCCCTAGAAAACCTCATTTGTATTCCACCGTAGCCGCTCTGGAGGCAACAGCGGGCATCGAGGAAGACACTCCAGCAGCTTCTTGGGGAGGAAGATCTTCAGGTGATGGCTGTTCTCTAGAGGGAACCAGAAGGGAGGGCTTGATGTGGTGCCCTGGCATCCCTGTGAGAGGCAGGCCAGGAGAAGGGCAGAAGCCAACCCAGAGCACTGGGGAAACTCCCCCCAGGACAAGAGAGCAGAGAATCTGAGAATCAGAGGGCCAGCATGAGTGGAGAGAATATACTGGTTTGTGAACTCACCGGCAACCTCGGTGGTGTCCTTGGTATTCATGGTGAGGGCTCCAGGGGGTGAGGTCACCCCCGGCCAGAGGGGCCGGGGGGAGGGGGAGTCTGTGCTGGGAAAGGAAAGAAAAAGTCATGGCAGAAGCCCCCACATTAATCACAAAGAGGAGCATGAGGTGGGGGAAGCGATACAGAACTGGGTCCTGATGTCTGGGAGAGATGAGGAAGAGAGAGGAGGGGCTGGACGTTGATATGATAGTAAGACCTGGGAATGGAGGTAAAGGAGAATCCAGACATAGTGCTAGGAACCAACATGACTGGCGTGATGACAGAATACAATGATTAGGAAGAAACGGGGTGATGGGGCAGGGTAGAAGGCTGGCAAGGCTGGGGCCTCAGAAGCCTACAGCTTGGCCTCTCCTAGTGGCTGGGACTGCTGTGGGGTCAGGTCCTGGGGGATGGAACTCAGGGCATCCTGTCCTTGGAGGATGGTTAAGCAAGAAAGCCTGGATGCTGGGGGGAGGAAAAGAGATCTAAGTCCGGGTAGAGAGCTAGGCCTTAGAGGACACACCCTTAGTTCCTTCTCCATTTGATTTTTCCAAGGGGAAGGGCAGATCTGATAACTGACCTAAACTACTCTCTCCAGGTTTATTAGGGCCTACTAGAATCTGGGCTAAACACGCAAGATCCAGCTTTCCATCCTTAAGACAACCTGTCCTCCACTCTGAGGCTGACAGCCTCTCCACTCCCCTGCACCCTTCTCCCCAAATGCCTCTGTCCTCCCTGGCCTCCAGCTCTTCCCTACCCCAACTATGGCTCTGGATCCAGCCAAAGCCCCCGCCCTCCTGGGGGAACAGATGGGAGCTGGAGGAGGCTCTCAGAGCGGGCTTTGCCAGGTGTCCAGGGATGGAGAGGAGGTGGAGGCACGTTCAAGCTTGGCTGTGTGCAGTGAATCTTGGGTTGGGGTAAGGACTCCGCCTCAGGACGCAGGTGCGCAGTCCCGGCTAGGCAGCCTGCCAGGTTGCGGAGCGCGAGCGGGATCTGGGCTGCCGGCCCCGAGGTGGCGTCGGGCTCTGACGCCAGGTACTCGGGGCTGTCCCCACGGCGGGACAGGGGTCCCGGGAGAACCTCGGAAGTGGGAGGGTCCCGCCTGAAACAGGGATGTTTTGCAGAAGCCGCGGGGCAGAGTCCACGAGCGCGTGGCGGGCAAGGGGCAGTACGGGTGCCTAGTGTAGGGGTCCCCGGGACAGTTCCCAGCACGCTCAGGTCCGCAAAGGGGCCCTGAGCGGAGCGGCGCCCCCTGGCGCGGGGGAGGAGGACGGAAGCGGGTAGGTGGGGGTGAACAGGGAGGAGCAGGACGGTGGTCCCCGGCGCGCGCTCCATGTCAGGACCCGGTGGAGCTGCGCCCCCTGGCGCGGGGGCGGAGAGACCGGCTCGAGGCCTTGGCTCTTACCTCCCGGGGTCCCGCGGGTGACGGCGGCAGCGGCCATTCTACCCCACACCGACCCCCCCTCCAGCGCCGGGTGACAGCGGCGTCTGGCGTCACTACGCAAGGGGCGGGGCCTCCCAATTAAGGGGATGGGTGTCGGGACCCGAGCCTAGGGTCTGCGCACGTGGGATTTTGGGTGGGGCGTGGGGCCGAGGGACTCAACTTTCAGGGCCCAGGGCAGCCTGTCCCTGACGGGACAACCGCGCAGAAGGGCTGGATCCCGGGTCTGGAGGCGGAAGCTCGGCTGAGTGCTGGAACGCCGGGCCAGGAGGGTGAGGGGGGGCTGGAACCCGAGGGCCCGGCGAGAAACGCTGCACCGGGCTGAACGCTGGCCTCGGGCAAGGCTACTTGGATTTGGGGACTCAACTCGAGTTCGCTGTAACTGGGTCCTGGAGAAAGTGAAAGGAGCCCTCCTTCCGCATTAGCCCTTTCCATCACTGCCTCGCTTCTAGAAAGACGACTCGGGGCTCCTTTCGCTTGCTCTTTAATAACAGAACTGAGAGAAGACCAGGCCAGGAGCGGCCCAGGGGAAGCCGGGCTTCGGAATTCCCGCGAGAGGGGCGGCTGAGATGGGAGCCACAGGGGGCTGTGAAAGCCAGTCTGGAGGACGACGAGAGAGACGCTGAGGAAAGGAAAACTTCTCGATGCCAGCGATGGGGCGATTCTGGAGATGAAACTAGTCTTGGGTCTCTGAGGCAGCACCAGCATCTTGGGCAGGCGTGTTTTCTCCCTACTCCTCAGATTCCAACTCCACCCCCCAGGGATTGTAAACGGGGTTCCTCCTGACGGTAATAGTGCTGTAGGTCAGAGAGCTCAGCCGCCTGGAGGCGCAAGCCCCCTCCTGGCCCAGGGGACTCCAGGGAGACCAAAGCAGCTGTCGGTGAAAGAACGTGAAAAACAAAAAAAGAATGGAATAAGTCTCCAGGTTTTCTAGGCCCAGTCACCCCCAAGTCTCACCTACTTAATTTGTGTTCCTCTGAAATCTAGCTGTTGAACCTGGATCTTGGCTTTAGCTGTCTCCCTATGCAAAACCAGGGACTCACATCACCCTTCACCACCCTACCAGGTTCTTAGCCAGCCATACCTGGTCCCTGCCAGGAGGGACAGAATAGTCCTCTTCCTGTGGATAGATTGTCCCCTGCTCTTCCAGATCAGTATATTCAGTGGTGTTGGGAAATCCACAACCCTCTTCGTCAAGCATGGGGGGCTCAGATGCAGCTCCAATGTTGCCCCAGCGGGCCTTCTTCATTCTGTGGAAACTTTAGGCTTAGGAGAGAGGTGCCTGGAGGCCAGGCTTTCTCCACTCTTCACCCTTCTGAAGTACTTCCTGCTAGGACCCTATATATGTTGAATATATATATAATTTACTTTTTTTTTTTTTTTGCAGCACTGGGGATTGAACTCAGGGGCATTCTACCTCCGAGCTACACCCCCAGCCCTATTTTTTTATTCTTTATTTTGAAACCGAGTCTCACTAAGTTGCGGAGTGCCTCACTAAGTAGCTGAGGCTGGCCGCGAACCCAGATCCTCCGGTCTCAGCCTCCCAAATGCTGGGATTACAAGCGTGCGCCACCACGCCCGGCTTATAATTTACTTATTTGTGTGTGTGTATGTGTGTGTGTGTGTGTGTGTGTGTGTGTGTGTGTGTGTGTTACTGGAGATTGAACCCAGGGGCGTCTACCTCTGACCTACACTCCCAGCCCTTTATTTTATTTTTTGGTGGTACTGGGGACAGAACTTGAGGGCATTCTGCCTCTGAGCTCCACCCCTAACCCTATTTCATTTTTTTATTTTGAAACAAGGTCTCATTAGATTGATGAGTGTCTCACTACTTGCTGAGGCTATCCTCAAACCTGTGATCCTCCTGTGTCAGCCTCCCAAGTACTTGGATTAGTAATAGGCATGTGCCACCACACCCTGCTTTATTTTTATGGTATGGGGGATTGAACTCAGGGGCATTCTACCTCTGAGCTACACCCCAGCCCTATTTTATTTTTTTTTCTTCTTCTTTTTTTTTTTTGGCGGTACTGGAGATTGAACTCAGGGGCATTCTACCTCCGAGCTACACCCCCAGCCCTATTTTTTATTCTTTATTTTGAAACCGGGTCTCGCTAAGTTGTGGAGTGCCTCACTAGGTAGCTGAGGCTGGGCTGGCCTCGAACCCGGATCCTCCGGTCTCAGCCTCCCGAATGCTGGGATTACAAACGTGCGCCACCACGCCTGGCTCCTATTTTATTTTTTTTAGTTTGAAACAGGGTCTCACTAAATTGCTGAAGGCCTTGCTAAGTTGCTGAGGCTGGCTTTAACCCTATGATCCTCTTGTCTCAAAGTATTGGGGTTATAGGCATGTGCCACTACACCCAGCTTATTTTTTTGTTTGTTTTTTATGTTTTTGTTTTTGTTTTTTTGCAGTACTGGGGATTGAACTCAGGGGCATTCTACCTCCGAGCTATACCCCCAGCCCTATTTTTTATTCTTTATTTTGAAACTGGGTCTCGGTAAGTTGTGGAGTGCCTCACTAGGTAGCTGAGGCTGGCCACGAACCCGGATCCTCCGGTCTCAGCCTCCCAAATGCCGGGATTACAAGCGTGCACCACCACACCTGACTGTAGTTGCCCTTTGACCTCCAACTCACTAGTGCCAATTATCGGCTCTCCCCAGACTCGAGTATTTTCAGTCCAGGGTCCATAATCCCCTACAGCTCAATTGGATACTATCCTGTCTTCTGTGATCCAGTTTCTACTCTTTCCAATTCAAGTGTCTCCTCCATCCTTCACTTCCCTCCTCTCCGCACTACAGAAATTCTGTTTCCATTGTACCAAGCCCATAGCTCCTTCCCAAACAAGACCAATTCCCTCAAAGCTCTCACATCCCCTTTCTTAGCTCAAACCATCCTGCCCCCAAACCCCCCTGCCCCTGCCCTGGCTTGACTCCTGGAGCCAAGATCAGGTCTTCTTACTCATTGATGATTCTTTGGCGCCTCCTCAGGTCCTCCAAGTGGTAAGAGACAGCCCTTACCCGGGCTGGGATGCTGCCAGGTCCCTGCTTTATTCCTTCCAACTGTGGTTTCCTTCTCTTTCTTCTGTAAAGCATCTCAGGTGGTGGGAGCCCCTCAAGAGTGTACAGACCAGGCTGGGAGCAACCTGTAGCTCTCTGTGCCAGAAAATGAGGAAAAGGAGCTAGAGGGCAGAACTGGGTCTCTTGGGGGAGCTAGGATTGAATGAGGGAGTCAGGTGTCTCGGGAACCCCAGCTGGAAAGGCCTGGTCAGTGGGGAAACACCAGAGGGAAGGAGTAATAAGGAGAGCTGGGGACAGGAAAGCAGTGAGTGCAATTTTAATAGGGAAGTGCTGAAGGGCAGAGTTTGTCATACCGGCATGGGTGGAATATATTCTGTCCAGGTCGGGCTGTAAAGCACAAAAAGAGGGCGAGGGTCAGAGGAGATACCACCATCCATATTGCTTCTCTGATGCCCTCTCTCAACTGCCAGTCTGGCATTAGAAGCTACAACATCCATCAACCAGTGACAAATTATCTTCAGACTAGGGTTTATTGCTGTAAGGACTTATGGTAGTTAAAATTGTACAATCCCAAGCTGGGCGTGGTTGTACGCGCTTATAATTCTAGTACTTGGGAGGCTGAGACAGGAGGATCTGGGTTCGCAGCCAGCCTCAGCTACTTAGTGAGGCCCTGTTTCAAAATAAAGAATAAAACATAGGGCTAGGGGTGTAGCTCAGAGGTAGAATGCCCCTGGGTTTAATCCCTAGTACTGCCAAAAAAAATTGTACAATCCCAGCCAGGCATGGTGGTGCTCATCAGTAGCCCCAGCAACTTGGAACTCGGGAGGATTGTAAGCAATGTAGTGAGACCTTATTTCAAAACCGATTACTCTTATAATCCCAATACTTGGGAGGCTGAAACCGGAGGATCCAGGTTTGCGGTCAGCCTCAGCTACTTAGTGAGGCTCTCTGCAACTTAGTGAGACCCTGTTTCAAAATAAAGAATAAAAAATAGGACTCGGTTACTTAGCCATAAAAGAAGAACAAAATCATGTTATTTGCAGGGAAATGGATGGAACTGGAAAGCATTATGTTAAGTAAGATTAGTCAGTCACAAAAAGTAAAAAATCATATGCTCTCCCTAATATGTGGAAGCTAGGGAGAAAATGGGACATAAGAGGGACTCCAGATGAAGAAGGAGAAGCCGGGCGTGGTGGCGCACGCTTGTAATCCCAGCATTCGGGAGGCTGAGACCGGAGGATCCAGGTTCGCGGCCATCCTCAGCTACCTAGTGAGGCACTCCAAAACTTAGTGAGACTCGGTTTCAAAATAAAGAATAAAAAATAGGGCTGGGGGTATAGCTCGGAGGTAGAATGCCCCTGAGTTCAATCCCCAGTACCGCAAAAAAAAAAAAAAAA
>PVLC010039918.1:0-14102 GCA_004027655.1 Graphiurus murinus
AGCAGCAGCAGCATCTGCACCATCTTGGCCAGTCCGCACTGGGGCTGGCAGCTGCCAGGACCACGGCTCCCAGAAACCAACTCCAGCAAAGAAGCAACATAATCTTGTCAAGCCAGAGAATACAGACCATCATCAAAAGCAATTTCACTTTTCTCTCCAAGCTGGACAAAGACCCAACTACCTAGATAGCCCAACTAGACCACACAGCAAAATCCTGTGGCTGCAGCTGAATTAATCTCTGCTTGTAGGGACCTGAGCAGGACCAGCGAAGACTGTGAGTTAACAAACTGTCCCAGCAGGAACCTTCCCTGCCCAGCCACAGGGACTTGTGTGGCAACAACAGACTCCTAAGGTCTGTGAGTTTGCAAATCACCTCTGCAGAGGTGAGGGTGGGGGCTACAGTTGGACTCAGCAGAAACAGGAATTAGCAGACAGTCCCTAGGGACATTCGGGTGGGAGGGACCTAGATTCTACAGTTTGCTGTATCCTTGCAGTGTCTCCAGTGATCACAGTAGGACAGACAGCTGTAATGTATGTGGGGTGAAATAACTCAGCCTACTGAGTTGCAGGCTTAGAAGACTCTAAATTCCCACCCAGCCGTGTTCAGACACTACAAGTACCAATACCAGAGGCCAACAAGTGCTGAGGTGATCACAGCCAGCAGAGCAGCAGTGGTGTCCCTGGGGCTAAAGAAGTGAGCCACCCACGCCTCAGGTTAGGAATGGTACAATCTCTCCCTGCCAGAGCTTGGGCCCTAAAAGCAGGGAAGCCAGGGCTAGCAGGGGTTCATGTGATCACAGCTACAGACTGGGAACTCAACACACTCTCCACTAGCAGTTTGTGCCCGGCAAGCATGCATGCCAGTGACTGACAGAGTTCTACCTGATCATAACCAGTAGATCAGCAGCGGTGTCCCTGGACCATCAAAGCTCAGCGATCCAGGCCACAAGCTTGAAACATAGCAATAGCTGACCCTGCTGAGCTTAGGCCACTGGTCACAGAAGCCAGAGGTCAGTGCTCTGCAGTTTAATGGGTTCACAATCAGGAGAACAGGGCTGGTGTCTGTGGGGCATTAAATCCCAACCAGCAGGCTGCAGGTTCTGAACAGAATATCATAGTCTCTGGCCCTATGGAGTATGGGCCTGGAGAGCTTGGCTGCATGCAGCCAATCAGAAACTCATGTTTGCCTGCACTAAGAACTATATCTTGCTAAAGAGGCTCTGGGGGACAAACTCAAAAGTTTGATTATATGAGACAGATTTGTAGAGGCAAATATATACCCCCCAGCTTAGGTCTTATTATAAAGGGATAACAAAAAGACACAGAACTCACACACAAAGAGGAAGAAGATGCAAAGATAACAGAAACACAAAATCTCTGAAAACATGAGATTGAAGAACAGTGAGGAAACAATAAACTCCCACAACTCAACAAGGGAGATCACAAATACTGATCTATAGGAAAAGCCAGAAGAATTCTGAATTTTGATCTTCAATATAACTAAAGTCCTCAAAGAAAGTGTACAGGAAATGAAGGAGAATATCAATAGAGAAATTTAGTCACTAAGAACCAAAAAGAGGCTTTGAGAGAAATGAAAGAGTCAACAAATTAATTAAAGACTGCAATAGAAACCACTTCTGGCAGGATAGATCACATGGAAAACAGAGTATCACCCTTGGAAGACTGTTCATTCAAAATTGAAAATATATTAAACAATATAGAGAAGACAATACAACAACATGACCTGAACAACAAATATGAGATAATGTGAAACAACCTAACTTATGAATAATAGGCATTGAAGAAGATCTGGAAGCACAAACCAAGGGTATCAGAAACCTCTTCAGAGAAATAATATCAGAGAATTTCCCAGTCATAGAAAAAGACTTGGACATCTACATACAGTAGACATTCAGAACACCAGCAAGACAAGATCAAAGAAGGACTTCCCCATGCTATATGATAATCAAAATGACTAAAATAGAGACCAAGGAAAGAATTGTAAAAGCAACAAGAACTAAAGAATGGGTGACATTCAGGGGCAAAACAATAAGAATCACTCCAGACTTCTCAACTCAAGTCATGAAAGCCAGGAGGGCCTCGTATGATATACCCCAGACCCTGGAAGAAAACAACCTCTAACCAAGACTGCTATATCCATCAAAGATATAATTCAAAATTGATGGAGAAATAAAAATGTTTCAGAACAATAAGACAAGAGAAGGATATCAAAGGAATTCAAATAGGAAAAGAAGAATTAACATTATCTCTAATCCAGAAGTAGTGATGCATGCTTGTAATCTCAGTACTTGGTAGACTGAGACCGGAGGCTCACAGGTTCACGGCCAGCCTCAGCTACTTAGTGAGGCTCTCTGCAACTTAGTGAGACCCTGTTTCAAAATAAAAGTATTAAAATTAGGGCTGGAGGTGTAGCTTGGAGGTAGAATGTACCCCCTGCCCCCCAAAAAAACACACCTCAACCAAAAGACTGATTAACAAAAGAGCTGATTAGCAAATTCAGCAATGTAGCAGGATACAAAATCAATCTAAAAAAACAAAAAAAAAATCAGTAGCTTTTCTGTATGCCAACCAGGAATCCACTGAGAAAGAAATCCAGAAAACAATTCTATTCACTATAACCTCAAAACCAGTAAAATACCTAGGAATAGACCTAACCAAGGAGGTAAAAGACCTCTGTAATGAAAATGATAAAACACTAAAGAAAGAAATTGAAGCCAGGCGTGGTGGTACACATTTGTAATCCCAGCACTTGGGAGGCTGAGACCGGAGGATCCGGGTTTGCGGCCAGCCTCAGCTATCTAGTGAGGCACTCCGCAACTTAGTGACCCCCTGTTTCAAAATAAAGAATAAAAAATAGGGCTGGGGGTATAGCTTGGAGGTAGAATGCCCCTGAGTTCAATCCCCAGTACTGCAAAAAAAAAAAAAAAAAAAAAAAAAAAAAAAAAAAAAAAAAAAAAAAAAAAAAAAAAAAAAAAAAAAAAAAAAAAAAAAAAAAAAAAAAAAGAAAGAAAGAAAAGAAATTGAAGATCTTAGAAAATGGAAAGACTTCCCTTGTTTTTGGATATGTAGAATAAATATTATCAAAATGGCTATTGTACCAAAAGTGATCTACAGAGTCAATGCAATCCCTATCAAAATACCAAGCTATTCTTCACAGACCTAGAAAAATCACTCCTAATTTCATATAGAGAAACAAAAGACCCAGAATAGCCAAAGCATTTCTCAGTAATAAGAACCATGCAGGAGGCATCACAATTCCTGACTTCAAATTATAATACAAAGCTATAGTAGTAAAAACAACATGGTATTTGCACAAAAACAGACACATAGACCAATGGAACAGAATAGAAGATTCAGAAACAAATCTACACACTTATAGCCAATTGATTTTTGACAAAGGTGCCAAGCACATACATTGGAGGAAAGACAACCTTTTCAACAAATGGTGTTGGGAAAATTGATTATCCAGTTGTAGAAAAATAGAACTAAATTCTTATCTCTCACCTTGCACAGGAATCAACTTAAGATGGATTAAAGAACTGGAGATTAGATCAGAGACTTTGAAGCTACGAGAGGAGGGCATAGGTCCAACACTCCAACATATAAGCACAAGTGCAAATTTCCTCAACAAGACCCCCATATCAGGAAATTAAAACAAGAATTAACAAATGAGATGACATTAAGCTAAAAAGTTTCTGCTCATCAAAGAAAATCATCAAGAGTCTAAAGAGAAAGCCTACAGAATAGGAGAAGTTCTTTGCTAACTATCCCTCTGATAAAGGACAATATCTAGAGTATACAAAGAACTTAAAAGATACTACACTTAAAAAACAAATAACCCAATCAAGAAATGGGCAAATGAACTAAATAGACACTTCACAAAAGAAGAGATACAAATGACCAATAAATACATGAAAAAATATTCAACATTATTAGCAATCAGGGAGATGCAAGTCAAAATTACACTAATTAATTCCATCTAACCCCAGTCAGAATGGCAATCATCAAGAAGTAAAAAAACACAATAAATGTTGGTGAGGATGTGAGGAAATTGCAACTCTTTTACATTGTTGGGATTGCAAATTAGTTTGGCCACTATGGAGATCAGTGTGGAGATTTCTCAGAAAATTGGGAATGGATCTACCATATTATGTGGCAATACCACTCCTGGGTATCTTTCCAAAGGGAACGAAATCAGAAAACTACAGTAATATATGCATACCCATGTTCATAGCAGCACAATTCACAATAGCCAAATTATGGAACCAACCTAGGTGTCCATCAACAGATGAATGAATTACAAATTCTACTCAGTAATAAAGAAGAACAAAGTTATGTCAATTGCAGGAAAATCAAAGGACCTGGAGAACATTATGTTAAGTGAGATTAGCCAGTCACAGAAAGTGAAGGGTCATATGTTTTCTCTAATATGCTGAAACTAGGGAATAGTTGGGATACCAGAGGAACTCCAGATAATGGAGGAGAAACTTCAGTGGAGCCAGGGAGGTGGTCTAGGGGAAGGGAGGAGAGAGTGAGGATTATTGAAGGAATTAAGACCATAAGTTTGGTGTACATTTGTGAAAATACCAATGTCTATCTCATTACCCTGGGAGGGAGTGTGGGGAGGGCACCAAGTACTGTGTGCATTATGTCACTGTCAACATGGCTTACATTATCATGTGAGAGTATAATGCACCAATAAAAGCATATAAGAAAACAAAAGATTTTTAAAAAGGGATATGGGTATAGCATGGAGGTAGAATGCCTCTGGGTTCAATCATCCCAAGTACCCTCCTCCCTCCCCTCTCACACACACAATAGAGATTTATTTTGTTCATGGTTCTGGAGGCCCAACATCAAAGAGTCACATTTGATTAGAGCCTTCTTACAGATGTGAACTGTAAGAGTCTCGTGCAGAATCCCAAGGTGCTGCAGGGCATCATGTGGGGAGGCAAGGCAAGCTTGCTTGCAAGCCTGCCCACTATCTCTTCCTCTTCCTCTTCCTAAAAAGTCACTAATGCAATCATGGAGATAATTGCTCACAGCCTCTTGTAATCCTCATGCCCCCTCCCAAAGGCCCCAACTCCAAATTCCATGAACACATTACAGTGGATCTTTTCTTTTTGTTGTGGTGCTGGGGATTGAACTCAGGGGCATTCTACCTCCGAGCTATACCCACAGCCCTATTTTTTATTCTTTACTTTGAAACCGAGTCTCACTAAGTTGCGGAGTGCCTCACTAGGTAGCTGAGGTTGGCCGCGAACCCGGATCCTCCGGTCTCAGCCTCCTGAATGCTGGGATTACAAGCGTGCGCCATCACGCCCGGCTCTACAGTGAATCTTAAATGCCCAACAAATGAATTCCAAGGACACCTCCAAACTACAGCAAAGGGAGAGAATGGAAGCTAATTTAGGGAAGTTTTCAGACGAAGGATGAGTATAGCAGAGTTTCCATGTGATGGTCTCATGTTCTCAGTGGGAGGAGAATGAGTGGTTGCTGAATATTAGTGAGAGCTAGGAGAGGAGAGGCTTGAGGAAAGTGGTACATGGATTGAAGTAGCTCTCTTGGCAGACTGGGAGCCGGGCAGATCAGTCTGCCTCTTTTTCAGAGGCTCCTATGAAACCTCTAAGGGAAACCCCTGTAGTGTTCCCTTTCTCTCTTTAAATATTACATTTTCCTAGGGACTCAGTAATGACATATAGCAGCCATGAGGAAGCACATAGGAGAGAATTTTCCCACTATATTTGTGCCTCCCACACTAAGAAAATAATACATTTATGCAGCCCTGCTTCCATCCAAACCATAAATGAGACCCAATAATGAGACTGGGAAAAATGAAAAATCTGACAATATTGAGTGTGGGCGTTAATGTGGGCAAAAGGGACTCTCATTCTTGCTGGGTGTGTGTGTAGATTGGTACAACCACTATAAAGAGCGATGTTGCAATATTTTGTAAAGTTTGAACTGCCATAACCTATATATATATCATAATGTCTAGATACAGATCTCAGAAGACTGTTATTCAAACTACAGATGGAGACCCCAATGATGGAGATTCCGAAAGTGTGTCTAAATGTGGATTCCAAGTAGCAATTTAAAATGGTTTGAATGAAAAATAGTTAACATCAGAGCACATTATAGAAAGGATAAGGGCTTTTCTCATGAAACTTTGTTTTAGTTATACATATATAACTTATGACAATGAGACATGGGTTGGTCATCGTGAGAAATTTGTTGTTTTGGGCTGGAATCAAAATATATGAGAAACACTGCTCTAGAGAAACTCTTGCAAATGTGTACAAGGAATAATAATTAAAGTTAATTATTGCAGATTCCATTATAATAATGATTTATAATTTAGGAAACAATCTTTACCAATAGATGGATTAAAAGTGGCTTATTTGTACAATGAAATATTGTACTAGATCTAAATATATCAGCATACTTAAATCTCTAAAATAACATTGAGTGGAAGATGCAAGTTGCAGAATGTGTGAATGTGATACTGTTTATGACATTTCTTAAATATCTAGAAAACAATACTATATATTGTTTTCAGTATACTTACGTATGTGTAAAATTTTAAAAGGACTGAAAAGATACCCCTACAATTGGGTAGTTGTTGCCTCTGGAGGGTAAGAAAGGGATTGGGAATGAGCTTGGGAAAAATATTTTATTTGTGTTTTTATTATTATATTATTCTTGGGGATGTTCATTTGAGCCAGGTGCTATGGTGCATGTCTGTTATCCCAGTAACTCAAGAGACTTAAGACAGGAGATCGCAAGTTCAAGGCTAGCCTAGGCAATTTAGAGAGACCTTGTTTCAAAATAAAAGAAAAAGGGCTGGGTGTGTAGCACAGTGGTAGAACACTTGCCTAGCATGTATAAGGCCCTGGGTTTGAATTCTCTCTCTCTCTCTCTGTCACACACACACACACACACACACACACACACACACACACACACACTATTCTCCAGCCCCTTCCAACAATCCAACAATGTGATTATAATCTCACAAGAAACCCTGAGACAGAATCAACCCAGCTATGCCACTCTCAGATGGGGACCTTTATAAATTATAGGAGATAATAAATATGTATTGTTTAAAGCCACTAAATTTTGGGGTCATTTTTAATGTAGCATTAGGTAACTAATGTAAGCTTTTCTCTTTATTAAATTTTTCTCAGAACAGAAAAAGCACCTCTAAATAAAATTATAAATTTAATAAGTCATTAAAATAAAACAAAGTTAAAATGAATTTAGAAAAGAAATTGTCTTTCTTATATATATTTTTCTTTCTTACATATACACATATTTATAGTACCAATTGATACCCCAGTACCAATATATACCCTGGTACATTCTACCTCTGAGCTATACCCCCAGCCCTTTTTTTGGAGGGGGGTACTGGGAATTGAAGCCAGAGGCATTCTACCTCTGATCTGCAGTCTCTAATCCTATTATTATTATTACTTTGAAACAGGATCTCACTAAATTGCCGAGGCTGACCTTGAACCTGCAATCCTCCTGTCTCAGCCTCCCAAATGCTGGGATTCCAGGCAGGTGCCACTACACCTGGCTTATTTTTTATGTTGAAACAGGGTTTTGATAAGTTGCTGAGGGTTTTGTTAAATTGCTGAGATTAGTCTCAAACCTGCAATCCTCCTATCTCAACCTCCCAAGTATTGGCATTACAGGTATGTGCCACTGTGCCCAGCTGAGAATTTTCTTTCTTTCTTTCTTATTTATTTATTTATTTATTTATTTATTTATTTATTTATTTATTTATTTATTTATTTCTATAGTACTGGAGATTGAACCCAGGGGCATTCTTCCTCCAAGCTACATCCCCAGCCCTATTTTTATTCTTTATTTTGAAGCAGGGTCTCACTAAGTTGTAGAGGGCCTCACTATGTAGCTGAGGCTGTCCACAAACCTGTGATCCTCCTGTCTCGGCCTCCCAAGGATTGGGATTACAAACATGACAAGCATGTGCCACCATGCCCGGCGAGATTTTTCTTTCTCTCTCTCTCTCTCTTTCTTTTGTTTTCCCTTTTACCTAAATTACATCTACTGAGTGTCACCATTTACAAGAGTCTCTGTTGGGTTTCTTCATATACAGTGCACATATAATCTTGAAAATTTTTATTATTTCCAACTGGACACAGTGGCATGTGCCTTTAATCCCAGCAACAGAAGGATTACAAATTTGAGACCAGCTTCCACAATTTAGCATGACCCTGCTCTAAACATAAAAAATAAAAAGGGCTGAGGATGTAGCTCAGTGGCAGAATGCCCCTAAAGTCAATCATCAGTACCATAGAATAAAAACAAAAATGCAAATTGTATTATTTCCAATCTATAAAATTCTTAGAGGGTTTATCACTTGCTTACAGAACTGGTTAGTAGTAATGTCAAATTCAAACTCAGATCTTTTGGTAACAACATTAGTGGCATAAGTACTTTCTAGCTAGTTGAAAGAGTTTGTTGTTTTGTGGTACTGAGGTTTGAATTGTTTGTTTTGTGGTACTGGTGATTGAACCTACGAGCATTCTACCTCCAAGCTAAACTCCCAGCTTTATTTTATTTTTAATTTTTAAAAAGGTCTCACTAAGTTGCTGAGGGCCTCACTAAATTGCTGAGACTGGCCTTGAACCTGTGATCCTCCTGTCTCAGCTTCCCAAGTACTGGGATTACAGATGTGCACCACCATGCCTGGTTTAGTTGAAGATATTTTATAATTAGTTGATTATAAAGACTTTTCTGTGTTTGGCCTTATAGGATTCCAAAGCTACAGTTTGGATATTGAATATAGTTTGGATGTGAATATATTCTGAAGATCCATATATTAAAGTCTTTGTCACTAGGGTGGCACTGTGGGGAGGTAGTGAAAACTTCAGGATGTGAAGCTTTATAGGAGGTCTTCTGTTCTCTGGGGGGCATGCCCCCAAAAGTGTCTGTGGGACAGTGGCCTGTCTTTCTCTTTGCTTCCTGGCAAATGGTGTATGTAAGTGGTTTGCTCTATCATATGTCTCCACCATGATATGCTGCCCCTACCAGAGGCTCAAAGAATGGAGCCACCCAATCTTGGATGGAAGTCTGCAGAACCATGAGCCTACACTCCCAGGCCCTTTTTAAAAAAATTTTTCTGTTTTTAAACAGGGTCTTGCTATATTGCTGGGAGTCCTACTATGTTGCTGAGATTGTCCTTGAACCTATGATCCTCCTGTCTCAGCCTCCCAAGTACTGGGATTACAGGTGTGCACTACCACAGCCAGCTACATTTTCTCTTTATAAATTAATTTAAGGTAATTTCCCCAAATACTTCATTACAGAAACACAAAGCTAACATAGTATTATATTCTCTCTCTCTTCCTCTCGTTATTTTTGTGGTACTGGTATCAAAAGTATTTTTGATTGCAGGTTATTATGGGACACTTTCATGTTTCCCCAGGAATAATCAAATACAGGATCCTGAGTTTATTCTTAGAAAGAAAAAGACCCATTTCCCCATAATTCATTAGTATATTTGATTTCAATAATATTCTTCTACTTGGTTCCCTATTATATATTCAAAGAACAACATTCCAGTCAAGCACTGAAATTTTGCATGCCATCTAATGAGATTTAGTGGAATATGAAGAGGCTGAAGAAATACTCTTATTAAAACTAAACTGAGGGCTGAGGTTGTAGCACAGTGGTAGAGCCCTTCCTAGCATGAGTGAGGTCCCAGGATCAATCCCCAGCACCAAACAAACAAACTCAAAGTAAAATCTAATGTGTTTCAACCATGATGATTTAGCTTTGTCTCTTGACAAAACTAAATCACAACAATTCTTTGGGTTGTAATGAGACGTTTCCTTTTTTTACGGATGAAATAACAGAATTTCAGAGCATCAGAGTGACTTAGAGTTGCACAGATTAGAAATGGCAGAGTTAATGTGAGTACTCAGATCTTCCTTGAGTGCACTTTGCAAAACATCACTGTAATTTTCCGGGTAAGTACACATCTGGATCTCTAGCCTACCAAAAATACCTGCAATGTGTGCAAGACTATATGTATAAGGGTGTTCATTGTAGCATTATTTATAATAGGGAAAACTTGGAGAATATCTAGATATTCAACCAGAGGATTGTTTAAATAAATAAGGACACTAAACAGCTATCTAAAATAATACATATACATATATGTATACACCCAGCAACATGGGAGACTAGCTAGCTATGTTGTTGAATTTAAAAAGCAAGTTGCAGAACAATATGCATACTGTAATTCCATTTTTGTGTGTTAGACAGAAATTATGGGAGGCTATTGTTTTGAACTGAGCTCCTGCACTAGGCCCCAACAGACCAGACCAAACCCAAATGGAGTCACTTGAACTGAAACTTCAATCAAACTGAAACTGATTCCAAATACACTAATTGGTTCTTCCTGAAGATAGAGATTCCAGTCTACCTTAGTGTAATAAGAAAATCTCTTCTGCTTTAACACAAACAAACAAACAAAAAAAAAAACAAAAAAAGTAGCCTGCTGTAACCTGATGTTAGCCAATTAGCTTTTTTTTCAAATTGCTGTTTCCTTGTTTTCACCTTACAAAACCCACGGTTCTGCCATTGCCCAGTGGGAGATGTCATTTCGCTTTGTAGAACGGAGGCTTCCCAGATTCATGAATCTCAAATAAAAGCCAGTTAGATCTCTAGGTAAAATTTGTTGTAACTTTGTCTTTTGACATATATGTATGGGAAAAATTCTGTACAAATTAGTGTCACTGTACACTTAAAAAGGTCTAAGAAAAACCAAAACAAATCGTTAACAATGATAATACTGTGTAGAATAATTGAGAGTAGAAGAGAAAAAGGCATGTGGACCTCAACTTATGATGTTTACATTTTTACAATTTTATACATTACTTTATATTTGAATAAAATGTTTTGATTTGAATCACTAGCAGTTTTTAAAAACTTGCATGGTTTCTCCAATATTTGTTGAAAACCTGTTATGTGTGTGCTCAGCACTCTGCCAGGGTTAAAGAACCCACAAGTAAGCTCTCTGAGGAACTTAGCATCAGCTTGGAGAGCAAAGCAGAAGTCAGACAATGATACAAGACAATAGCTGGCGGAAATTACCAGTCAGTATACCCACCAGATGCTTTTAAAATGAGGTCACAGCTGGTCATAGTGGCACATGACTGCAATCCCCATGCTTGGGAGGCTGAGACAGGAGGATATCAGGTTTGCAGCCAGCCTTAGCAACTTGGCAAAGACTTCCACAATTAGTGAGATCCTGTTTCAGAATAAAAAATAAAATTGGGCTAGGAGTGTAGATCATAGGCAGAATGCCCCTGAGTTCAATGCCTAGCCCCCACTTTCCCCCCATGAGGTCACGTTATCTGAGACAAGGGAAATTGTCTCAGGTACCAAATTTCCCTACACTGGGACCTAAGGCAACTTGGAATATCACTAAAAGTTATAAATTGCAGTATGAGTCGCGCCAACTAAACTGGACCTCTCTTTATCCATCTGTCATTTATAGTTCTCTAAGGCAAAATTTGATTAGCTTGTCTGATTTCACTTGACAATAGGAATGGGGTTACTGGACAAAAATTGGGTGAAGTCACCCCAGAAGCACGTGGTATCTCTTAAATTTAGCCCATATAATGTCCTTTCTGGCTTGTGTAGTTGTTCCCATCCAATCTGAGCCAAGTCAAAGTATTGTGGCTGGGATAGTTAGTTTTATTGACAAAGCATATTTATTGAGCTACAGAACTCTAGATGGAAGACCTAATTGATGTCACTTTTCTTTATGGCAATTACTGTGGATTCTTAAATCACAAAGAGGAAAAATAGAAGTTAAAGTACGAAAAAGTCCAAGAAATAGAGTGCTATGTGATAGATCACATGAGCCAGCTTCTCAATCTTTCTCAACCAAAACGTGCATAATTCACTTAACTAGCCTTCTATTAGACAATCCTCCCATCCCATCCCTGCAACAATCCACTTTCTTTACTTAGGATAAGTAAAGAGTTCACATCCTTTATATGACTATAATTGATACTTTGCTTTATCTGATGCCCAGCTTTATTTCACAGACCATTTTCTTGCTAAAAAGCTCCTGCTGGCCGGGTGTGGTGGCACAAATTGCAATCCCAGTTCTTGGAAGGCTGAGATAGGAGGATTCAATCCCCAATGCCACAAAAATAAAATAAAGTTAAATTAAAAAATAAAGCTGAGCGTGGTGGTGCATGCTTGTAATCCCAGTACTTGGGAAGCGGAGACAGGAGGATTGCAGGTTTGCAGCCAGCCTCAGCTACCTAGTGAGGCCCTCCACAACTTAGTGAGACCCTGTTTCAAAATAAAGAATAAGAAATAGGGCTGGGGTTGTAGCTCAGAGGTAGAAAGCCCCTGGGTTCAATCTCCAGGGCTGCAAAAATAAATAAATGAATAAATAAATAAATAAAATAGATAAAAAGCTCCTACTACACTGGCTGTATTTCAGTTCCACAAATGTTCCATCTTCTCATCTCTTGGGCCTCAAATAAGCCATTTTCACTTCCTGAAATGCCCCTTTTCTTTCTCTTCCTCCTGGACAGGATTGACATCTCCAGCTACCACGCCATTCTTTCTCCATCTTACCTACTCTCTCAGGATTCCACACTCCTCCAGCCCTATTTTTCCCTCTTATTAGGTATTGTGAGAACGTATTTTACCAAAATAATAAACCCAATTGTATGCTGAGAGGTGAGCAATATTTGCAGAAAAGTCATCTTGTTTTTAAAAATGTGTTTTTGTGCTTGTTTGTTAAGTTCTGCACTCTGAAGACTCTGAAAGGTCTAAGCCAATTCAGTTGGACTAAGGGAGGCCTCACCCAAGCAGTCTATAACATAGACTACCAAACAGGGAACTGATTGGATGGAGAGGATCCTGGGGCTACAGCAGAGGGGAAGAAAGGGAAAGAGAGAAGCAGTCAAGAGTGAAAAGGGAACTAACACCTGTAATTCGTGTACTTAGGAGGCTGAGACAGGAAGATTGCAGGTTTGAGGAAAGCCTCAGCAACCTAGTGAGACCTTGTTTCTAAACAAAAAATAAAAAGGTCTGGGGGTGCATCTCAAAGGTAGAATGTCCCTGGGTTCAATCCCCAGTACAAAAAAAAAAAAGAGTGTGTAGGGGTCCTGTATGGAGGTAATCTCATGAAAAAAGCAATGGTCACCATCCTCTGGACCCTATTCTATTACGGGTTAAGTGGAGGACTGCTTTTTCTGGGGAGTGACTGTATATGATTACCCTTCTAGACTTTCTGGGAGAAGAACAAGGGTCATAGTTCAGATATTTTGAAGGCCTGCAGGCCTGAAGAAGTGAGAGGGAGAAATTCCTAGAACCCAGAGATAGAGGGCTGTGTGGAAAAGGCTCCCTGAGACCTCAGTCATGGGCACAGCCATCCTACTAAATCATACAACCTTTATCTCCTCCCTCCTTGTGCTCTCCTGAGGCTCTGCATTGGCCCAACTCAACAGGAAGCCCAATGGCAAGGGAGTCAGTGATATGGCTCATGTATGTCGGTTTTCAGGCAGAAGATAGGATAGTCCACATGGAGGATATTCAGGACAGATGGAAAATATTCAGCATTGTACTGGTAGACTTATCCATATTCTCTTTGTAGGGAAGCAATATAGGAAGTCAAATTATAACCATAAGGTTGCTCAGGGAGTACCACAGCAAAGAAAATTAGATGGCTGATGGGGATTTTGCTGAGACATTGGAAGTTAGAGCTAATATGTCAAGAAACTTACTGCTCTTTAGCACAGTCATGCAAACATTATCCTTTTTATAATTCATTTTTTTCATTTGTATTTTACTGATCTTGTTATGTGCAGATTACAAATTTCACACACACACACATATATGCACACATGCATGTATAAAACTAGTCAGGAACCACATATTACTTAGGCTCTTTTTCTAGAGTTCTAACAACAGTGCTAAAAGTTAGATTTCTAATAGTGATAATTTTTGCAAAGAAATAATAATTTTAAAAAGTTAATTCACAAGTGTCCCTATGTATATAAAGATAAGAAAACAGTAAA
>PVLC010039919.1:0-14109 GCA_004027655.1 Graphiurus murinus
ATAGGACATTAGCAAAACACTCTGAGGAGCAGCTAACACTGCCAGGGAACCTGTCCAGGGGAAAGGATAGAAGAGCTGGAATACAAAAGATGAGTAGGAGTTATCCAGGCAAACAGGTGTGAATATGTGCAGGTGAGAGGGGCAGGGAGGGTATTCTAGGCAGAAGGAATGGCATGCATGGGCTCCAAGAAACAAGCAAAACGTGCTTCATTGAAACTATAGAAGAGCAGAGAGTGCAATGCATGGAAAAACAAGAGATGAGGCTGGAGGGATAACCAGGGCTTACAATAAGCCAGTAAACCCTGGTAAAGGCAGTGAAGAGCCAGTGAATGGCTTAAAGAAGGCAAGATGGCTCAAATAAATTAATTTTTTTTTCGCGGTACTGGGGATTGAACTCAGGGGCATTCTACCTCCGAGCTATACCCCCAGCCCTATTTTTTATTCTTGATTTTGAAATAGGGTCTAAGTTGCGGAGTGCCTCACTAGGTAGCTGAGGCTGGCTGAGAACCCAAATCCTCCGGTCTCAGCCTCCCAAATGCTGGGATTACAAGTGTGCGCCACCACACCCGGCAAATTAGCATTTTAAAAATACCATTTTGGCTGTAGTATTATGGTATGAGGAGTGAGAAAAGAGGTGGGAAGGCCAGCTATGCGGCCAGTATGGGATCCAGCAAACAGAAGACGGCGATGACCCCAGTAGTGGTGATAGAGATGAAAAGAGTGTATAAATTGCAGGCACACCTAGTGAGTAGAACTGTGAGAACTAAGTAGATGGGGAGAGAGGAAATGAAATGGTGTTAATGTCACTCCCTAAGAAGGAAGTAAGGAGGAAAGCTAGTGTAGAGGAGAAGATAATGAGTTCAGTGTCAATCATGTTTAGCTTGGCAGAGTCCAGCTGCCCAAACCCACGTGGAGGTGTCTTGGCAGTTGTGTATGTTGGCTTCAACTGGAGGAGAAAAACTAGGCCAGAGATAGAACTTCGGGACTCATCAAAATCAGTGGGGATAAGAAGTCAAGAAGACACCAGGGGATGGTGTATGCAGACTTACAAGATAAAAACAGGCTAAAACCAGAGGGACAAGGATGTTTAAGTGATAAGCAAGAGTGTTGCACAAGAAAGCTGAGCTTGACGATACTGTGAACCCCCAAATAAGGTCTTGATGCATGGTAAAAAATAAGCTGGATCAACTATTGAGGTTTCAAGGTGTGTTTTATGAGAAGTTGAGATTGTGACATCATTTGAGATTGTTCATCCAATTAGTTCATTCAGAAGATATTTATTTAGCATACATTGTGTACTGGTGAGTTATTCTAGATACTGAGGATATACTAGTAAAAGAAACAGTCAAAAAAAAAGCAAACAAAAAGTCTGCCCTAATGAGAATTCTCTTTGGGGAAGATTAGAGAGTGAACAAATAAAGTAGCAAAATATATAGTATATCAGAGGGTGGTAAATATTATGCAGAAAAATAATGCAAAGAGGTACAGGGAATTTTGGAAAGACTTGTACATTTTAGTAGTATGGATAGGGAACTAAACTCATTAAGAAGGCAACACTTAAGCTGGCCCCGGTGGCACAGGGCTATAATCCCAGTACATGGGAGCCTGAGATAGGAAGATCACAAGTTTGAGGTCAGCCTCAGTAATTTAGTGAGACCCTCAGCAAGTTAGTGTGAATCCGTTTCAAAATAAAAAAATAAAATAAGGCTGGGGGTGTGGCTCAGAGGTAGAACACCCATGGTTCAACCTCCAGAGTTCCCATATTTATTCTCTCTCTGTCTCTCTCTGTCTCTGTCTCTGTCTCTCTCTCTCTCTCTCTCTCTCTCTCACACACACACACACACACACACACATCAAAACCAAAGAAGGCAACATTTGAGCAAAGACCTGAAGAAGGTGAGGAAAACATTAGGATATCTGGAGAAGGATGTTATTTTACAAATTAATACTCTAATTCTAAACTTCATTTATATCTATTCTTTAATCAAAGGCGTAGTGCATATGACATTAGCTGCAAGTATATGAAAATAAGGCTTGAGGACTAATGTTTATTGAGTGCATGCTATGTTTCCGGCCCTTTGCCCACATATTACAAATAAGGTTTGGTACCTTCACTAAAATTTGTAGTTTAGTGGAGAGACAAGGTGTACACCTACAGCGCCTGCAGTGGTGATGTAGCAGTTCTTATGAGCAGGGATAGTTCGAAGTTGTGCCAGAGACTTATATGCACCTGATCTACATGAAGTCTGCATCTCCCTTTTAAGATGAATTAACATGTGAGGGATACTTACTCTTTAGTAAGCTCTAACAGAGAGTAAGCTAGAAGTTAATAATTTCCGTTCTCATCTTTTATAGAGGACTTTAATTAACTCACTTAAGTCTTTGTAACAAGTCTAAGAAGCAGGTTTTACTCTAAGAATAACTGAGATCGAGAGACACGCTGAAGTGGAGACATAATATGACAGATTTTATGATAGAGTTGGACCTACATTTAATACCATCTGTTTCAAAATACAATGGTTTCCCTCGCCGCAACACAGCTGTTATAAGCAGCTGCTAAGACAAAAGAACTTTGTATTCACTCCCCCGGACTTAAGTTAACTCCCAGTTACACAAGAAAGGAAAGGCTAGCTTAGGGATCAGGGAGGAGTTACAATTTAGGAAGAGGTCGACGGTCTCACGCAAGTCTCCCAATCTGCGTTTGCGCAAAGTGGACAACGCTACCGGAAGGAGGACTGGACTCGCGGTGTGCGCAGACGCAGAGCTACCTCCAGGCGGAACTGGGAAGACCCGAGCTCCGGCATCCAAACACCCGGTGGGAAAAGAAGGTGGCAGCCGCGGGGCGTGCGCATGCGCGGTGGCTCTCCGGTGACGGGTGAGAGGCGCACAGGGGCGGCCAGCTGGGCTCGGAGCGGAGCAGCGTCAGGATGGACGAAGACGTGTTGACCACTCTCAAGATCCTCATCATCGGCGAGAGTGGGGTGGGCAAGTCCAGGTGAGGCGGCGACGAGGGTGGCGGGCGCGTTGTCTCCTGGGCCGCGACGGGATCGGTGGCCGGCGGCGGCCGGCTCGGGCTGGGGCCGCTCCGCTCGCGTCCCGTCGCCTCGCCCGGCCTGGGCTGCGTGGCCTTGGGCCCCGCGCCGCGCCTGCTGCAGGTCCTCGGGACCGCTGTCGCTCCTGTCGCCCCAAGATGAAAACTACTGGAAGGCCCGGCGCGGCCGCCCGTCTGCCGCCTCGGAGCGCAGGGCGTGGCGGCGGCTCTGGCCGAGTCCCGCGGGGGCGACACCTCGCCTCGGCCCTCGGGTGCAGGCCGCCTGTCGCGTCGGCGGTCGCGAGTTGTAACTTTGTCACTTTGGAATTTATCGGGAAGTTTCAGGACGTCTTAGGTCCCATTTCCGGCCTGTTCGGGCGCAGCCTGTGGTCGTGTCTTTTGTTCCTATTTTTTAATTAGTTGGCTGTGAAAGAGCTCCTTGGTTTTGCGACTGCTTGGAAAATTCACTTTAAGGAGCGAGTGCTTCAGCTGTGGCCCAACTTTGAAAATTAAAGTGAAATCGTCCCTTTTCGTTTTGCCACTTCATATGGAGATAAAAGGACAAGTTACCATTGTCTTTTCTTTTGATTCTTTCCTTGGGGGAAATAATATTGACCACAGCTGGAGTTGTGTATTAGGGAAGACTTGGATCTCAGTGGGTGTTGCCAGAGGGTTGTGGTTTCATCCCGGTACTTGAACTAAGTTCTCCGGGAGAAGTCATCCTGGCCATCCGATTATGAGTAGGTTAAACACTAAGTCATGATCTGTAAACAGTATTTAAACGCCAGGGCCTGGAAGCAATTTCATATTTAGGTGTACCTCCTGAGGTACATATCTGTCAAATAACTTGTAACATCACTTCATGACGTCTTGCCTGTGTAGGTACTTAGGGATTTGGAAGCTTAGAATGTAATAAATTCTGAAATTTTATGTGTTAAACGCTGACAATACATTTTTGTAGTTTTTTCTCAAACACTGTGGGTTATCAAAATTGTGTGTGTGTGTGTGTGTGTTAAAGGCGTGAATAAAATCATTTTTATGATCTATTTTTGTACATATTTGAAGGTTAAAAAATTAGTATATTGAGCACTGTTTTACTAGGCATTCCATAGCTTTGTAATCTTCCTCTTTTTCCATGAGATAGGGCCCTCATTTAAATTAAGGCATATTAAGTTACAGTTTTGGAAATCAAGAATAATCACTTAAGCTGGGCATCGTGGCACATGCTTATAATTCCAGTACTTGGGGGGGCTGAGACAGGAGGATGGCAGGTTCTTGGCTAGCCTCAGCTACTTAGTGAGGCCCTCCACAACTTAATGAGACCCTGTTTAAAAAATAAAGAATTAAAAGAGCTGGAAGTGTATCTTGGAGGTAGAATACCCCTGAGTTCTATTCCCCAGTACCGCAAAAAAAAAAAAAAAAAAAAAAAAAAAAGGAATTATTAGTTGTCCTTTCAAGTAGTTCAGCCCAACATATGATTGGCTGAAATTGTAATATATTATATAGATAATGAATTAAGGTGGGTTACTGGAGTTGTAGTGAACTGGAGTATATAATTCAAGTTCCCCTTTTAAAGTTGTTAGGTGTACTTCTGTATTTCTTGGTCTCCCTCATTCACTTCCCTGGACAATCTTTATTTGGGATTAGTCTGCTTTAAACTTCCTCAATACTTAACGGTGAAGTATGAATTGCTCACTGCAAAACTTTAACACTCATCTCTTTCAAAAAAGGATTGCATCTAGGGAGGTAACCGTCTTACTTTGTTTAGCTAGGTATACATTCTTGGTCTGTGTGATGTGCTATAGAAAATAACCTAGAGATCTGATCTTTGTGTGCAAGGGAAGAATAAATGACTCCACCAAAATAGAAGCTTAGGCTTCTTAAGGCAAGTTAGTACAAAAACATTTGTCATAGCAATGATGATAAAGGGTTCTTCTAACCAGTAGTTTGTTTCTTTTACAGAACCAGAGCAAGTAGAAGTGAGATGGCAGTTGAGAAATTATTGCACAACAAAGGATATCTTAATGTACTCTGAACTAGAGGATTTCTTTCCAGTTTATTTCATACTGTTAAGAGTGTAAAGAGATCAAGATTATGAAACTAGTGCTGCTGCTTGTATATCTGTGTGTATGATACTTGAACACTCTAGGCCTTCATTGGAAAAGTGAGGGTGTTGAAATAGAAATGTCTCAAAACACTATCTAGTGTTCAATATACACTAGATTCTGTGGCAAGCCCTGATTCTGTGGCAAGCCCTATCAAAGTGTATAAAAAACTGGGAGGGAAGCCAGGCGTTGGCGCACGCTTGTAATCCCAGTACTTGGGATTTGAGACAGGAGTATCACAGGTTTGTGGCCAGCCTCAGCTACTTAGGTCCTTCACAACTTAGTGAGACCCTGTTTCAAAATAAAGAATAAAGAATAGGGCTAGAGGTGTAGCTCGGAGGAATGCCCCTGGGTTCAATCCCCAGTGCCACAAATAGAACAAAACAAAACAAAAAACTGGAAGGGATTATAGATCCCTTCTACTATCTAAATTGCCACCCCTCTTACATTCTTTCCTATTATTTTAGACCAACTTAATGTGTATATTAAGAAATGCAGATTAGTTATAATCACACTGTTTCTCATAAACTTAGCCTTACAAATTTGAGCTTGTGTTGTTTTGCAGCACAGACTCACTGCCTTTCCTGACAAAGTACACCAATGCCAAGGGATTGTTGTAAGAATTAGTCATTATGGAAGAAAAATGCATGGCTTAGTGGTACATTGTCTTAGATTCAATAAATAATAGTACCATTATTATTACTTGTGTTGTTAAAATTGCTATTACTATACAAGGTTACAGAAACCTAAGTTTCTGTGGTGACTTAAGTACTTTATCTTCTATTCTTAAATCATGGGTCACTGAGTGCAATGGAAGAGAAGAAAATTTTTGTAAGGTGTTAGGAGTCTTACTAGTGCTGTCTCCTGACTCATGTTGGCAGTAAAAATGATAGTCAAATCTAGAAATTGACTCTTGTGTTTTGCTTTGATTCTTTGTTGTCTGTCTTTTGGCAAACACAAGAAAACAAAACCAAAAAAAAGGGAGTTAATTCTTTAAATATAAATAAGGACATTGGGTTTGAAAACTATCAGGAGGCCGTTATATTTTGCTGTATACTTTCTGCACAAAAAATACCTCTAGCAGTTGTAATCACAATCTATATAATCTGTATTCATAAAATGTGTTTCTAATTCAGACATATGATAGCTGTTGCCTTGATTCTATTAAGAATCAGGTCAATAAAATAATCTACTTTAGAAGTTAATATGAGAGAAGATTAATTTTGTAAATCTAGGGTTTTAACAAAAGCTTTTATTTTGAAGAGCTTCCAATAATTGACACTTGCTTCATTTTAAATAAACAGCTGACGCTTGTAATCCCAGTACATGGGAGGCTGAAACAGGAGGGTCAAGGGTTCACGGCCAGCCTCGGCTACGTAGTGAGGCCCTCCACAACTTAGTGAGACCCTCTTTCAAAATAAAGAATAAAAAATAGGGCTGGGGATATAGCTCGAAGGTAGAATGCCCTTGGGTTCAATCCCCAGCACCGCTAAAGAAATTAAATAAATACATACATACATACATACAATGGTGGGAGGCAAAAGCTTAGTGTACCCTGCTAATCTGGTGTCTCTTGCTTTCATCTCTTCCTTTCTAAATTCTTTACAATTTCTAAGGATTAGTCTTTTATTCCCACCTACCATAACCATGGCAGGTTGATTTTTTTTTTTTTTTTGCTGGCATTAACTCTACAAAATATAAAATAATTCTTGTCATTCCTTTCACTAGCTTCTAGTTGCCTACTTGGTTTTATACACCCTATCAAGTGCTTGCCAGAGCATACCTACACTAGCTGTCATTGATCTTCCTATCCTTCCTTTTTATTTTATCTTTTCTTCCCACTTAGATAATAGTTATACTACTTGTTACAAAATGCTATGTTTTTATACTTTTCTGTTTTTACTTAAGTGCAGAGTGGATTACACAACAGACTTAAGTGAGTTTGATGTATTCCAAGAACCTCTTTACTTTTTTCTTCTTTCATCCATGTTAACTAAAGCATGACATGTTGCAAATATTTTTCAGAAGGGTATACCAGTACAGATTTAAATAAAAAACAAAACATCTTTTTGAGCTTGGGAAATAATATAGAGGAACATGGAATATATATTTATTAGTAAACTATTCTTGGGGTTTTATAACTTTTATTTATTTATTATTTGTTTGCTTGGGGGTACTGGGAATTGAACCCAGGGGGTATTCTATCACTGAACTATAACCGTTTTTATTTTTCTTTATTTTAAAACAGGGTTTCCGTAAGTTATTACATGCTGATCTATAATCTGTGATCCTTTCTCAGCTTCCCAAGTACTAGGATAACAGGTGTGTGCCATAGCACCTGGATCTCTTTTTAATAATTTAATTCCTCTGTACATACCTGCACTGAGGCAGTATTCTTGTGCGTAGACCTATATTAACTGTTCTTACCTGCATTTGTGACAAAATATAATGATCACAAACATTTATCATATATGATTAGAAATAAAAACTAAATTCCTAATCTGTCTTTTTAACTCTCTTTTAGCCTACTCTTGAGGTTCACAGATGATACTTTTGATCCAGAACTTGCAGCTACAATAGGTAAGCCAAAATTTAGAAATTTAATAGAAATACTATATGTATTTTCTTGCCTTTGGGCTGAAAAATCCCTCGACCCTCCTCTCAACACCCTACTCCTTCCATGTCTTGAAGTCTTGTCTTTTAAGGCTTAACTTTGGTGCCATTAAATCTCTGAAGTCTTCCTAGATCTCACCCAGCAAAAAGAACTTCCTTATCTGTTTTCTCCTGGTGGCACTTTGCTAATACTGCTGATAATCTGTACATACATTTCATTCTTGTACTATGGATTTTCTTTTATTTTTTAGCATACACAGTAATTTGATATTTATTGTGTATCAGGCACTGTGCTAAGAGATGAGGCTGTAATGGTGAATAATACTAACGTGGTCATTATTATCATGTACCTATAGTAGAGAGTATTAATTTTGTACTTTTAACATTTTCTATAGTATTTGGCATATATTCTGAATATATACTTATTGATAATATTTATTAGTGATTATTAGGAACAGTGATACCCAATTGCTTTTTTTTTTTTGTCCTGGGGATTGAAACCAGGGACATTCTACCTTGAGCTATGCCCCTAGCCCTTTTTATTTTATCTTTTGTTTTGAAACATGATCTTGCTAAGTTGTTGAGGGTCTCATGTTGTTGCTGAGGCTGGTCTCAAATCTATGATCCTCCTGTCTCAGCCTCCCAAGTACTGGGATTAGAGGTATGTGCCCCAATGCCTGGCCCAAAAGCTTTTTTAAAGTAAAATTTAGATTGCCTAAAAGTAGTTTGTCACACTAGCATATTAGGATATTTGAGAAGATAGAGGCAAATATTTTGGTATCACATGTTGTCAGAGTAAACAATATAAAGATATTGAGAGATATTTTGAAATAGTTGAAAGGTAGTTGAGCTGAGTTAGAGTTGTCTTGGGTCTGTTTTGACCTAGGTATGATCTTGAGCAAGTCATTTGACTTTGTTGTTTTTATCTGTAAATTGAGAGGTTTGGGGGAGTGTTAATATATTTTTCTTCGAATTCTAAAATTTCATGATATTTGCTTTCTCATTTTATCTCTACGTGCACACATTATTCTTTTTTAATGAATGAGAATAAGTCATAGACATGATGTCTTTAACATCTAAATACTTAATATGTGTTTTCTTTGTTTTTGTCTTTGTTTTTGTTTTTGTTACTGGGGATTGAACCTAGGTTCTACCTCTAAGATATTTCCCAGCCCTAACTTTTTATTTTAAATAGGGTCTTGCCAAGTTGCTAAGGATCTCACTAATTGCTGGGGCTGGTTTCTAACCTGCAATCCTTCTGTTTCAGCCTCCCAAGCGCTAGGATTATAGGCATGCACCACCATGTCCATCTTTAATGTGTGTTTCCTAAATGAACACAGATATACTTCTGCTGTGTACAGATAGATTTCATTAATTGCTCTATTAACATACTATATAACAAGAAAAACTGTTCTGGTCTATGACCATGTCCAGGGTCAAATTAAATTTAGTTGTTATTTCTCTTTAGTCTCTTAATCTGAACACTTCTTAAGTCTTTCTTTGTCTTTCCATGGCCTTGACACTTTTGAAGATTACAGACCAGTTATTTTGTAGACTGTCCCTCAATTTTTGCCTCTCCAGTGTGTCCTCATGGTTAGATTCTAGTTATGCGTGTTTGGTAGGCACACGGTCTTATCTCCCAATGCTATTGATGCAACTTTGATTGCATAAGGTGATATATAGGCCAGGTTTCTCCACTGTAAAGTTACTGTTTTCACCTTTGTAACTAATAGATTTCTTGTGGAAATGAGAGATAATTTGAGACTGTATAGATATCCTGGTTCTTATCATACTTTTTGCCCTCTCATTTTAGTATTCATCTATAATTCTCGCCTGTAACCAATATAACAAGAACAATATGTCCTATGATTGTCCTGTAATAAGGATGATATGTAATCCTGTCATCCCAGCTGTGGCTGTCAAATGATGATTTTTTTTTCCATACCCTCATTCTGTTCTATATTTCTTATTTGGAATTCTTTAAGGAAGGGCTCTTTGTTTCTATCAATATAAACTCATAGCCTCTGAATTTTTTTATAAATTATATCAAGTAGGCATTACTTAGCTTTTGTATGACATTAATATTTATAGATTTATAGAAAAGAGAGTCATTTAAAACACTAGTAATTCAAAATCTATTTTAATTTGACTTTGGTGTATTATTTGCTCCTTTAAAAAGTTAGTAGTAAACTTAATTTTGTTCAGTAGTAATGGTAATGGATATGGAAGAGTAGAGAAGTAGTAACTGGCAGGAAAATAAACTTGCCTAAAGTTCACATTTTCCTGAAGAATTGAGCCTGTATGTAATATGAAAGTATCTTTATTTCAAATCAAATGCAATATGTTGACTTGCAGAGTGACAGACCTGGATTGTTTTTACTTACTAAGAAGGGCTTGTCTTCTGTGAAACAAATACTTAGGTTACAGATGCTGGTGAGAAATTTTATCATTTGTTCCTCAAATGGGTCCTGGGTCTTGGATATCTTTTATTTATTTATTTATTTATTTATTTATTTATTTATTTATTTATTTATTTATTTATTTATTTTGCAGTACTGGGGATTGAACTCAGGGGCGTTCTACCTCCGAGCTATACCCCCAGCCCTATTTTTTATTCTTTATTTTGAAACCGAGTCTCACTAAGTTGCGGAATGCCTCACTAGGTAGCTGAGGCTGGCCGCGAACCCGGATCCTCCGGTCTCAGCCTCCTGAATGCTGGGATTACAAGCGTGCGCCACCACGCCCGGCTCTGGGATATCTTTTAAAAAGTACCTTTTACATTTAGGCATCAGATTGCTTTCTGACTTATATTTATAGCCAAGATACATGTGGGTTTTTTAGATAAAAACAATTAGCTCAATTGTTAATGGCCTTGTGAAAATTAGTATTTTGTGGAAAATTGGTATTTTATATTACAGTAAAATAATAAGGAAAGTTCATCCTTATTTTTCAGTAATATAGTGAGACACTTAAGTTTCTGTCTTGTATAAAAAACTCTTAATATAATTGTTGAATTTTGTGTTTGATGATGGTACTATAAAGTTGCCATTTTCTTTTGTTTTCTGGCAGTTACGTAAAATAACAAAGAAAGGGAAAAACTAAAACACAGGCAGGTCCGATATTAATAAACAAGACAACTAAAACCCACAAGCCACAAGCCAGGTGTACTAGTACCTGCCTGTAATCCCAGTACTGGGGAGGCTGAGATAGAAGGATCGCAGGTTCAAGGACAGCCTCAGCAAGTAGTGAGACTCTCATCAACCTACTGAGACCCTGTTTCAAAATTAAAATAAAATAGGTGGGAATGTAGCTCAGAGGTAGAAGGCCCCCGGTTCAAGCTCTAGTACCAAAAACACCAAAGCAACCCCCAGAACAATGTATACTTATGCCACAGTGTAAGTAGAATTGGTGCCCAAAGCAGTGAGACTACGGTTGGGAAGAAGGAGAAAGCGTGCCGTGTTGCAGAGCTGCTGCAAGGCACAGGACAGCTCAGGACACTGAGGCCCTCCCAGGTAGGAAATCTCAGGAGGGGCTCAGAGTGGCTACGGGGCCTGAATGACCTCAACTAAATGCCAGTTCCATTCATGCTGTCATGGACATCAGATAAATTCAGATTAAATACCACCACCATGTGTCCACAGGACACAGGGCGGGAAAAGAAGAAACCCATGTAACAAACAAAAATCCTGCTCAGGATATTCTTGCATTTTATCTATATCAGTGTTTATTTTTATGTAACCAGTGGTGTCTCAAATGACACCTTTAAGTGTTGTGTTTCATCCTGTTTTCTTCTTCAGAAACTCAAATATGCATATGTTGTATTTCCTTTTCTAATCATTTTCTTTCTCATTTGCTTAGCATTTTTTTTTTCTCATTTTTGTAAATTCGATCCTCAGGGCATGCATATGCCTGTAATCCCAGTCCTTGGGAGGCTGAGGCAGGAGGATTGCAGATTCCAAGCCAGCCTCAGCAACTTCATGAGACTGTTAACAACTTAGTGAGACACTGTTTAAAAATAAATAAAATAGGGCTGGGGGTGTAGTTCAGAGGTAGAAGGCCCCTAGGTTCAATCCCCAGTACCGCACACACACATTAAAAAAGAGAGCCTTGTAGTTCTGCCTGCTTCTAAGGAGACTTCTTTCCACATGGTTCTTTTCTCAGTCATTTTTATCTTAACATTATTGCTATCTGCCCTAAGACTGTTAGGCTTTATACTGTTTTTTCCTATTTTAGTCCCAGAAAGCCCTGTCCTCCCAGGTTCTTCATTCCCCAGACTCTATAGTCTTTATAAGGTGTGGAATGAGTGTTTCTTACCCTACCCCATCATTCACTGCCTCTACTCTTGAAACCTACTCACTTTGTCTTTGGCTTTTAAAATTATTTTTATCTCAGATTTGGGGATCTCAGTCCTAACGTTTTTGTTCTCCACTTGCTCCAGAAACCTTTAAGTTACTTCTCCTAATATCTCCTCCCCTGCCCCCAAAAAGAAATTTAAAAGACAGTAAAGCAGGATTTTAAAATTCCTTGATGAGAAGGAAATTGACTGAAAGCAGTTAAACCCCTGCCTAGTTAGTTGCTAGGACTAAACCCAGACTTCTAACTGTAAGTTGTTCTTTTAATTATATCACAATATATCAACCTCGGATTTGAACCCAATGTTAATGAAGGCTAAGTGTAAGAGGGATGAAGCAGAAATTAATATTCAATTCATTGTGGGTATATCTAATTCTAATCATTCAGATGGTCCAACAGGGTTGAAAAGTACTTAATAAGGAAAGGTTGAAAATAAAGGGATGGGGCATGTTTGTCGCTCTGCCCCTTGGGACGGGGCTGCGGGGCGCTGGGAGGCCAGGTGGCCGCAAGCATGCGTGCGCACCCAGCTCTAGGTGCTGGGGGCTGAGTCTGCAGCAGTTCTTTTGGAGGGAGCAGTGTGTAGACGCCCTCTGCGGTCTGCTCCTCCGGGTGGCGGGACTCGCCTTCTCTGACGTCCTCTTCTGCGCTGGCATAAGCACCACTTGTTCTGAAATTATTTTGAGGCAAGAGGTTTTGAAAGATGGTTTCAGAAAAACTTTAATGAAGAACCTCAAACTATTTGTCCAAGGAATCCGAAGTTCTCATTTATGAGACTAGATGCACAGTGCATTATTTTGAAGCCTTTTTGCCTGTGCACAATCGCTATCACCGGCCACATAGTAAAGATGGAGAAACCTTTATTGTGGTTAATAACCCGGATTTATTGATGTATTGTGACCAAGAGTTCCCAATTTTGAATGCTGTGCTCAGGTGGAAGTGGCAGCTCCTTGTGCTTTGAAGAGTGAGGAGATCTGCCAGTGGAACAACAAGTAGTATAAATTTATATGTAAGAACGTGACTACAAGTTCCAGTGGGCCCAAATACATACCTCTGTAGTGTGTTCTGTGACTGCTCATTACAGTCCTGTGTTCTGCTTTGATCCTTGTAACTGTTTTCAAATATGGTCATTTTTTCCCCATGAGTTTTATGCAGTTAAATGTTTCCTATAAACCTAAATAAGACATACTCGTTTGTGACTAGGGGTGTTGCTCTAGAACTATCTCATTACTTTTGGTTTTTGTCTTCATTTATAGCTAAAATTATATTTTTACCAGTGCAAATTTTGAATTACTCCCAACTAATTCCAGAATTTCGTGCTCTATTTTGTAAGCTTTTGATAATATTTAACTACCAAGTGCCAATAGGGGAGGTGTAATTCTGTTAAATTTTTATAGCTGGACATGGTAGTGCAGGCTTGTAATCCAAGTACTTGGGAGGCTGAGACAGGAGGATAACAGATTCACAGCCAGCCTCAGCTACTTGGCAAGGCCCTCTGAAACTTAGTGAGACCTTGTTTCAAAACAAAGAATTACACATAGGCACAGGTCAAAACTTTCTCAACAAGACCTCAAAAGCACAAGCAGCTCAAAGGAAGATCAATCCATGGGATTGCATTAAACTAAAGAGCTTCTGTGCAGCAAAGGAAACTATCAAGAACCTCAACAGAAAACCCACAGAGTGGGAAAAAATTTTTGCCAGCTACTCTTCCGATAGAGGACTAATATCTAGGATATACAAAGAACTCAAGAAAATCACAGCTAAGAAAACAAATAACCCAATCAAAAAATGGGAAAAGGATCTAAATAGATACTTCACAAAAGAAGAAATACAAATGTCCAATAAATGTATGAGGAAATGTTCCACATCATTAGCAATCAGAGAGATGCAAATCAAAACTACTCTGAGATTTCACCTAACTCCAATCAGAATGGCAACTATCAAGAACACAAACAACAATAAATGCTGGCGAGGGTGTGGAGAAGTGGGAACCCTAATACATTGTTGGTG